>CM076407.1:32718315-32935828 GCA_038363315.1 Mugilogobius chulae | reverse complement strand
AATTTGCTCAGAACATAAAACAGATAATCCCACTCCACTCGATCGAAGGCCTTTTCGGCGTCTAATGAGAGGACCACTTCTGGAGATGTTGTTGATTGTGAGTGTATAATATTAAGCAACCTACGTAAATTAAAGAAGCTATGCCTGCCTTTTATAAATCCTGTTTGGTCAGTTGATATTAAACATGAAAGGCAGTTCTCAAGACGTAAAGCCAGCAATTTGGATAGAATCTTAAAGTCTACATTCAACAGCGATATCGGTCGGTATGAAGAGCAGTCAAGGGGATCTTTATTCGGTTTTAATTGGAGAGAGATGGTTGCTTGCCTAAGCGTAGATGGAAGAGATTTTGAGTTAAGCGCCTCTATATACATGTCTTTTAGTAAGGGGGCAAGACTATCCTTAAACGTTTTAAAAAATTCTATTGGGAATCCATCCGGACCCGGGGATTTTCCGTTCTGCATCTTACCAATTGATTGTTTAATTTCTTCAATGGAGATTGCCTCCTCGAGAAGGGATTTTGGCTCCAAGTCTAAGGATGGAATAGATAAATCCTTAAAAAATCGTTCAAATAATTCTGGGGAGTGAGCGGACTCGGATTTATAAAGATCGGAATAAAATGACTGGAAGGCTTTATTAATTTCTTTAGGATTTGACGAGATTTCCCCATTCTGGGTTTTAATTTCGGAGATAAAGTGAGCAGATTCTGATTTGCGTAGCTGGTGTGCTAAAAGTTTTGAAGCTTTTTCCCCACTCTCATACCATAACCTCCTTGATCTCTGGATCATCTGTGATGCTTGTTGGGTTGATATTAGGTTAAATTCAGTTTGGAGAATTAGTCGTTGTTTTTGTAGGTCTGAAGATGGGGTCAGTGAATGTTGAGTATCAATTTGTTTTATTAGGCCCATTAATTCAATAATACGACTCTGTTTCTGCTTTTTATTATGTGAACAGTATGAAATTATCTGGCCCCTCAAAAACGCCTTAAGGCTTTCCCAGATTGTGGCATAGGACACATCTGTGGTAGTGTTTGTTTCTAAGAAATAGTCAATCTGTGTCGTGATATAATTCACAAAAGCTTTGTCTGATAATAGTAAAGGATTAAGTCTCCACGTATAAGTTAAGGGATTGTTAGGGAAACTTAATTCCAACACCAGAGGGCCATGGTCAGATATGACTATACTCTCATATTTACATGTTTTTATATTAGGTATCATTTTTTTATCCAAAAAGAAATAATCTATCCGAGAATAAGATTGATGAACCGGTGAAAAGAAAGAGTACTGTTTGATAGCAGGATTAAGATATCGCCACACATCTATTACTCCGTGTGAGGACAAGTAGGTTTTTAATATTTGTGTGGATTTGGAAACTGGAATATTTTTAGGTGAAGAACGGTCTAAAATTGGATCCATTACTGTGTTCATGTCCCCTCCTAATATTAGAGAATGAGTATTAATTTGGGGTAAAGAATGTAGAAATGTATTAAAAATGTATAATCATCCCAATTGGGGGCATAAACATTGGCCAAAATAAGGGGGACATTATATAAAGTCCCAGTTATAATAACGTAACGCCCGTTGGTATCAATTTGTGTATCAGCAACCTTGAATGGGGTATTTTTATTAATTAGAATCGCAGTGCCTCTTGCTCTAGCACTAAATTTGGAATGAAAAACTTGTCCAACCCAGCTTCGTTTTAGTCTTAAATGGTGTTTATCTTTAAGGTGTGTTTCTTGCACAAAAGCTATATTAACTTTAAGATGGTGAAGATGGGAAAGTACCTTACTACATTTATTTGGTTGATTTAATCCTTTAACATTCCAGCTAATAAAATTACTACTGCAGCCATTACTCACTTGAGGAGGGTTATCACTGGTAGATGTCGCCATTGCAGAGTTCAAACTCAAAATTATTCAGAATCATACTCCACTGTCCTGTTATACTAAAAACAAAAAACAGGGTAACGGTTGTCAAAAACCCAACATAAAAAAGCAGAAAGACAAAAACGACACCCACAAAAAAACACAAAAATTAAACCCCCAATCCCCCACCCTCGATCCCATCCTCAAAGTGTCGTCCCCAACTGACAACACCCAATCCCTGAAGCTTAACTACTTCTAAAGAGACCCCTTATCCCTATCACTACCCACGATCCTATGTTATTAAACAGGTCTTATTTGCACACCTAAGGTGAAAAGTTTAAATATAAAGATAAAAAAAAATAATAATATATATATATATATATAAATATACATACATACATACATACATACACATACATATATACATATATATATATACATACATACATAATAATAATAATAAAGTAAAAATAAATAATAAGTAAAAAATAAATAAAAAAATAAATTAATAATAATAATAATAATAATAAAAAAATAAATAAAAATAATAAAAAGTAAATTATATTGAAATTTCTGTGTAAATATATAGGGAATAGGAATAACTAAATAAATGATAATTAGAAAATAAAGTAAAAAGAAAAAGATTCAAATAAAGTAAAATATAATAATAAAAAAGTGAAAAATCAAGTGTAAAAATGTTTAGATGTTTAGAAGATATCCCTGTGCGTTAAGGCAGTTTCGCATGGGCCCGCCCACGCAGGAAACAAAATGACAAACATGTTTATGTACATTTTTTCTCAGAACAGAATTGAAATGTATCTATATAACATAACGAACTAAAAACAGAACAATATATTTTAATTATTCTCCCATCGTATACGCCAGAGCAAAGTTTTTCGTGTGTGTGGGAGTGACTTACGACCTCACTCGTCTTCTTTGCCAAACTTCGCGTTTATAAAGTCCGCAACGCTTTTGGGAGAGTCAAATACCTTCGTTTCACCGTCCATGGACACACGAAATCTGGCCGGGTATAGAAGACCGTAGCGGACTCCCTGTTGGTCTCGAAGTATCGTCTTAACGTCATTGTATGCCGCACGGCGTCTGGCCAGGTCCGCGCTGTAGTCTGGAAAGATGAAGAGTTGTTTTCCACGGTATTCCAGCCGACCCCTCTCTCTGGCGAGGCGTTGAATACGCTCCTTCTCTTGATAGTAGTGAACACGGGCGATGAAGGGCCGTGGTCTTCCTCCCTCAGATGGTCGTGGTGCCAGCGCTCTGTGTGCTCTATCAAGGGTCGGGGGGGTGTCCAATCCGTTCGGTCCTCCACCAAGCACTTCACGCAGCAATTCAGCAACAAATTTGGTTGGATTCCCCTGTTCCAACCCCTCAGGGACTCCGTGAATGCGGATGTTACAGCGTCTCGATGCATTTTCTAAGTCGTCAGTTTTGCGCAAAAGTTTATCGTACTTGTTGCGTATCTCCGTGTAACTGGCTTCTATGGCTCCCATCCGGGTATCCAGCTCCGAGAGTCCGGCCTCATGGCTACGTAGCTTAGCATCGCACTCTTCGAGCATTGTTTTAATAGGGGCCACCGCTCTTTTGATTTCTTCTCGCAGCCCATCATTTTCCTCTCTAATCACTTCTTTAACAATGTCTCGGAAAGCTTCGAGAGTACTTGCATCAATCGTAATCTTGCTCGTGGAGGTGGTCTCTGTACCTGGGTTGCTAGCTTGAGTAGCCATCCTGCTAGCCTCTGAGGCACCAGCTTGTTTGTTTGTCTTTGGAGGCATTTTGACTGAGAAACGTTTGGCTAAGTTGCTCAGTATTCTTCCTCCACACACAGGGCGTCGAATTTTAGACGGTTGTGCAAATTATTAAGTAGATTTATAATAAATGATAGGACGGCGTGGTGCGCACGTCTACTCCATCCTGCGCCCCTAGTGGTCTCGAGAATGACAGTATTTCTATTTCTTAAGACATATCTGCAGTGTTCATCTAGAAATGTGCATTCAGTGTTCAGATGACAGCATAAATCACTTTGTAGATGTAATGCAGAATGTTGAAGTTTTATTATCAACTAGAAATGTAGTTTTTTTTGACTGACAACCCTGGAGGAGAGTACCTAACATCTGCTTAGTGAGTGTTAACTACTTACTGAGTAGAGTTCTGCCCTCAGACTTGATTAGATAGATGGACTTTTGCCAGAGCAGCCCCTTGTGCCTCTCCTCCCTGACAGTCCCCTCAGCGTGGAGCCTCTCTGGCCACACTGACCACAGCCTGTTATGAGCTGCTCTCTCTGGGGAGCTCCTCACAAACTCAGCCCTCAGCTCTTTCCTGCTGCTGCCGCTGCTGCTACACAACTTAAGCTTAAGCACTGGGTGGTGTTTTTTTTTTACACTTACCACTGGCGAAGCTTCTGCAAAACAAATCATGAATTATTCAGAAAATCTCAATGTCACCACCACACCTCACATGTTTAAAAAGTACTCGGGGCAATTAAGTGTTGTATTTTTATGAATCTCACGCTGACCTTTGAACCTCACAGAACAAACATGTTTTAGATATATTTTAGTTTGCGGCGTATTACTGTATGTCTTCACCATTTGTTAGTAGAAAAATCTGTAATCCTTATTTTAAAATAGGCTGAGACTCAACAAATTCAGATTTAGATGTATTTACTTTGATCAAAGGGAACATGTACAAAAAATGTTGCTTCTCCTTGCTCTTGGCCAAAGGAACGAAGGATGGGATGTTTTTTTTAACTCCCTTCAATCTCTTCCTTTTTCTCCTTTTGGGTGGGTAGATTTTAGGTCCAAGCCATAAACAGTTCAATGGAGGTGGTGACTGGTTTTCCTCCCAGTCTATGTTGGCCTGTCGCTTTAGGAATCGTCTCAAGTCACACCTGTTGACTTGTTCTGCAAGTCTTGTAACAGCAGCAGTTCTTTGAGCTCCTTGCGTTCAGTCAAAATAGTCCTCTTAGAATGAGCTTCTCTACTATTGTTTGCAAATAGTTTAACGCAGTTACTAACTTTATAAATGCAGATACACAATTGGATGATTAAAATGATCAACAACACAATTAAATACATAAATTTTTCTCTGTCATCGTCACAGGTGCCACAATTAACTCCAACTGCAAACATAAATTAATAGCTCAATTCTTTTATGTTATTTTTTTAATTAGTTTGGAAAACATTTAGAAAAAGTTGGTACCTGATTTTTGTTTCTGTGTTCAGAGAGTGTGTTGCCTCAGCAAGGGGCGCTGTGGCTTCAGGATGAATAAGTGAGCAAATGCATCCAGGATATTAAAGGCTTTGTGAGTGGAAACAGCGGGACAGTTTTATCTGAAAGCAGAGGCTTCACAGGGGGCATAGACTGAAGAGCTGGACACTGGGTGTGTTAGAAAGAGCCCAGTGCTCCTTGGGATATTTGTAATGAATTTGTTGTGTACTTAAAGGGACTGTACCTGATTTTTGCATCCTAAAAATGTAAACAAACAGAAATAATTAATTTTAACCTTTTTCCTTCAGGCTACATGATTTCCTCACGTAGCTAATGCATTCTGAGCTTCAGAATTGTTCATCATGATGAGTTTTAATGTTTTTTCACAGCTTTTAGCAGCGAGGTGAGTCACTATGCTAACAACAGTTAGCCACAATGCTAAAAACAAAAATCGAAAAAGCTGCACACAAACAGGATTTTATTAGACATAGACAGGATTTTGGGGACTAATTTCCACCTGATTAGATACATTAACAAGGCATCAGTGCTAGGGGGAAATTGCTTTTAAAGGTTGTATGGAGGATTTTTCAAATCCAACAACTGTTTTGCTGTTTTTCAAATGATGCACATGTGTTTCCCTCCCAGGGCCACGCCCTTCACTGCAACTGGGCCAATGAGTTACTTAGGAACACTGAGGGTTTGCTTGACAGGTTAACAGGCCAATAGATAACGAGGTACCTCGTTATCTATTGGTCAACGTTTTACTGGATTTATCTGGATTTACATATGTCCACAGTTTATATATTTTTATAATTCTTTTTTTGTTTAGCAAAAGTACAAGGCTGTTACAAATCTATGCAACTGTTTTTGACCAAGACTGACAACAAACTATTTTTGAAAATCCTCCATACAACCTTTAAGTTATCTTGTTGCAAAAAAATCGAGTACAGTCCCTTTAATGTTTGCACAGCCAGAGCTCCTTAAACTGTAGTGAATTTGGGCAGAAATGTTCAAATACACCCCCCCCCCCCTTCCCAAAAACAAAAAATACATCATTAATTATGTAAAACACGGAATTCTTATAAAACCTCTCGGAAATAGAAAGTTTTTCTCAACCAATAAAAATCTGCAAACAAAAATTTGAAACCTATAAAACTCAACAGTGGAAGATTGCCTGGTTATGGAATTGAATTGCCCCATTGTAAAGTGCCATAGGTGTTTAGAAAAATGTAATTATAAAGAGGTTATTTTCAGTCTAAATCACATCTATAACTTAACTGAATAATCCATGAATTGTCTAAAACCATAATAATGTACTTAACCTGCTCTTTTCCCAATTTTATTATTGCCCTTGAGAGCAACTGGTTTGTGTCTCAGTTTTTAATTTTGAATATCTGGGCACTTCATGCTCCTGCCAGCATATTTTACTCTGAGAATCCTGTATCACCTCAGACAGATGACAAACAGAACATCCTTTGCTTTTTTTTTTTCCCATCCTAAAAATCCTCTAATCGCTGCTTGGACTGGCTCATGTCCCTCTTGTTGATGCTGTGAACGGCTGAGTGCTCTGGTCCATTTCTCTCTCAACCTGCCGCAGCACAAAGCCTCGCCTAAGCCGCTGTTTACCGTCAGAAATCGTACAACTGGTTCTGTTCCCCCGTCAAGAGTCCTCAGTATTGTATGCAAATCCTCAAATCAACATGCACAGATTCTATTTAATTTCACAGCTAGCCGAGTGGTGCTAATCTCATCCAACCGTTTGGACTTCTGAAATCTAATAGTCTTTTTGCTAAAGTTAGTTAAAGTTAAGTCTTTTGAAAACAACTCGAATGTTAAACTCAACAGAGCATATTTTATTACAGACTTGAGAGAATATGATGACTTCACATAGTGTAACATTAGGAAAAACAGCCTACTATTGGCATCTATAGTGTTAAGATTTCTCTATTAGCTCAGAGGAAGTTGTGACATTTAGCTAAAAATCCATTTTAAGCTTCAACTTCCGGAGAATGCAAGATAATTGCTCAGTGCTCTGAAAATGTCATTCTACTTACCTAGCATTTTACCTAGCAAAACAAAAACTAACTTTGGTTATTAAATCCTTTAAAAAATAAAAGCAGATGAATGAAAATGTTCTTGATGCATTGAAAATATCAAGAAGGTCGTCTTAGTTATGTAGTTTTGAACATGAAGTCTTTCTAGTTTTATTATTATAATCACACTATACCCTATAATATCAACCAAAAACTTTTCAAATCGAGCTGAAGAATCAAAAGTGAGATAGAGGGGCAGATTCTAACGCTTTGTCCACATAGACAAAACAAGGATAATTTAAAAAACTAACTGCGTAAACATGGAGATGTATTAGGATTGGATGAGCGTTCACAGAGTGTGGGGCTGTGACACTGGCACAGAAAGTCACAAAACTAGAGGAAGACTTGACACTGAGCATGTGCAGAAAGTTGCTGAATGTAAATGTAAATGTTCATTTAAACTTATCAAACATTCTGAATGAACAACATGGATCTAAAACCTACAGAAGAGACACAAAAATTGGTGCTTCAATTGTGCTTTAATAGAGATTGTAGTGAATTCATTTATTTTTCCTTGCCTTCTCTGGTTTATGGTGCAATGAGACAAAATATTTTCACAGTGAACATCATCTAAAGGTCAGTACATTCTGGAGATGAGACATGACTCTGGTACATTGATGTCATCATGGACAAAAAGTAATACAGCGTAACTGCGGAGACGCTAAACCACAGTTTTGAAATGTGGTTTCAGAAATATTTTCAGTGTTCTGAATCTCCTGCTTCATGTGGATGACAGAAAATGACTCAAGGGAACTGGACACAATGCTATTAAAACACCATACAAACATTAGTTGCAACAACAAAAAAGAAGACAACTGCAGAGTAAAGACTATACAAGACCAATTCAAGTAAATACAGGATAAAGAAGTTTCCATCATTGACAGTGTTTTAGGGTCCAGTCAGAGATATAAATGGTCAAATTTAGCTTGTGTGCATTCCCCTTTAGGATATTTCATTGTAAAGTACATTATTTCTAGACCCACTGATACTCTTGCACAAAAAACAAAAATGAAATTGTTGTAAATCAATTTTTTTTTACTCCATTATCTTAAGATTGACACTGTTTTCCTTTTAATGTGTTTTCAGAGCAGTGAATCTGATGTCTTTGGATACAAACAAATCAATGGAGAGGCCTTTCACCAATGTATGTATTGATATTCTTCCCTAATATAATCATATACTATTCACACTGTGTTTTTGTTTTAAGTGTAGCTGGATAACTTGCAAGTACTTATTATTCTAGATGTCACTATGAACAGCAGGGCTAGTCCCTCATGTCTTTACAGAAAATGGCAAATGTCAATACATTTCTCTCTTCGGGCCAAGTCCAATCCAGACTTTTATGAGCCATGAAATACTCCTTCCCCCGGCTTATTATGTCTGTTTATTATGCACATACTTAAACCCAGTTATGCTCTCCTGCAGGGGTTTCACTTAGACGACAGAAACACTGCTTTGAGACAGTTCTACAATATCGAAAATAAGACCACAGTTTTGCCAAGGTTTAATCTTGTTTTTAGTAAATAAATATTAGCTTGTTGCACAGTCATTGGCCTTTTTTTGCTCCACATTTTATATTGGCAAAATTATAACAGTTTAAAGGAACTGTCAATAAAGTTATAGTTGTTGGTCACTTTTACATTTTTACGGTGTTATATATTTATTTGAAAATTGACGATTCACGACAAAACAATAGTGAAAAATGTAAGCTTGTTTAATTCACTTTGTCTTTTTTGTGACAAACGATTTTTTTTAGCCAGCTTTGGAATTTGTTTTTGAATGGACGCAAAAATTATACATTTATTAATTTATCTTATTCCTCACAAATTTTTCACTTAGACGGAAAAAATAAATCAACTATTTATGAGAGGTCAAAGTTTAGTACACCAGCTTAACCCCTTATGAGGGTAGCCCATTTTTGTTAAAACGCCTGATTAAAAAATGTTTCAAATTCAAATTGAAAATGTTTCTGAACCATTTGGAGCACAAACAATTGACTGGACTCTTTGTGAAGCTGAGGCTTTGATTGACTCTCATTGTAGGTGTGAGGAAGCGCTGCACAAAAAAATAAATAATAGTAAAATAATAGTTTAAAGTCCTAAAATTCTTTGATAACTATAAGAAGCAGTATAGCTGATGTCACTAGCTTAGGCCAGAATGACACTAGATTTGGTATATTTGGGGTTTTGACAATTCCTCTTCAAAGGCTGAAGGTAATTTAATTAAACATGAGTTCTAAGTATCTGTATAAACTTCAAAAAGTTTCGGCAGAACCCATTACAAAGTCATTATATTTTGACTAGTAGAAACAGATTCTGATCTTTGCCCGAATGGTTGATTTGACAGTAAATAACAGGGGTTTGATTCTGCGTTTATCTTTAACATGTCAGGGAGCTTGTTTTTAGTACATGGTGGACAAAAACAAATTAAGTAGGAAAAAGCAGGAGGGTCTGTGTAGTGGGGGGCTCTTCACCTCTGAATATTTTGTTAATCTTTCTATTCAAAACTTTTATAGTTGAATAAAATGAAAAAGAGTTTTCTTGTTTCTCATTCTTACAAAATGTTAACTAGGCCACACCTGTAAAAGTGCTGTCCCTCATTCACAGGATGTAGAGGCACATCAGGGCGGAGCACGCACCCGGGACAATGCTGAGAAGAAGAGGGACCAGTGTCATAAATCAGGGCCAGAGCTCACGTCGGAGGGCCTGTGGAGGGGGGCTGGAGACGCTGGCTGTGGGGGAGAGGTGCGGTCAGGGGATGCCAGCCTTCAGAAGACAACTGTCCCGGGTCGAGGTGATGGATGTGGCACCAGGCCAGTAGGGAGCGCTAACGAGATCCAGGAAGTCATGGCTCACTGCAACGAGGGGAGACCAGACTCAGATGGGAACTCATTATCCAGCGTATCCCACCTGCAGAGCGCGGAAGGAGGCGAGTCTACACCCGTCCCGCAACAGGGCAGCGCTCTCAATTCTCATTCTGAATTCGACAAAACACCTCTCAGCAGTGAGACTGTGCACTGTCCTACCAATGAAGTTTCCACACGGGAACATGCTTTCTATAGAGAGATGAATGGAGTTCGGGGGCCAGAGGGGGTCCAGGAAGTGGGGGCAAAAGCTTTCCCCGGAATAGGTGTGAAATCTTTGGTCAACAATGTGTCCTGGATTGTACAAGGCGCAGGCCGGTGTATTTGGAATTCATCCATTGTGCTGCAGCATGTGGTAGAGCAAAGATTGTATCCTGTTAGTGGTGTTTGGCCCACTCATATAGTCTCCATGATCAGAAACAGTAAGGTTTTGTCTGTTGTGAAAGACAGCTACATCACTTCTTTGTTCAGTGATATTCCGATGTTTTCATATGTGAAAGATTTGCCACTCGTTCAGCACATTCAGTTAGAGATTATGCAGCACCTTCAGGCAACGAGGCCAATAAAAAGTCAGGAATGCACTAAGAATTGTGCTAATGTGGTTTTTACAACCTTACAAAAGCAACGTGAAAATGCAAGTGATGACTGTAAAAGCATATTGAAAAGTAGTTTGTCACAAGATTATGACCAAGCTCATGAAGTGAAGTTAAAAGCAATGATGGAACCTAGATGTAGCTTTGATGGGGCTGAGGGACAGGATACTACATCAACAGTCTGGTATAAAAATGCCAGTATCTTTTTTCAGTCAATAATAACTTTTCCTGACTCCCTGAAGATTCAGTGGTCTCACACAAACCTTGAAGCTGTTCTAAAGTCCATCATTCCCTCTTCAGTGTTTGTGTCACAAAAAGTTGTTGCTCTTTTTTGGCTGGAAGCTGCTAAAAGAAGTGAACCCAAGGCTGTGCCTGCTCTGGTGATATTGATGGAGGCTATAGTGTACACTGTCACTGAACGCTGTGGCTCACTAGAGGTGTTTTATCAGCTGCCTCTTGTTCAGCTGAAGGAGCTGCATGTCGGTTTTGCTGGCCATAGTCTGTGCCTCCTGGGCCCTTCAGAAGAGACTGTTCTGGGACTCTACACTTACAGTCAGTCTCTCACCAGGGAACTTTGCAAGGCAGTGCTGGGACTGCTGTGTCCAACACAGAGCAGCGTGTCCCACCATCCTCTGCTCTGTGGGGACTTGATGGAGATGTCCCTAAAGTGGCAAGCTCTTCTGCCAGATCTGCTGCTGGACACCGGTTTGAGAGTGTTATTTCGTTTCCAGAGAAGCCTCGCTGACCTGACTTACCTGCTTCAATGCAACACCAGCTCACAGCAGAAGAGTCTGGGAGAGGTGTGCCTGAAGTTCTACTGCTGTGTGGGGATCTGTTTCCCCTCCAAACGGAGGCTGGTAGGACAGCTCTTCGTCACAAACACGCACCTCGGGCTTGTCCAAGAGGACATCGTCTTCCCTCCTGTCCGTTCTGTCTCCCTTGAGCAGTCCCGACTGCAGTTTCACAGTCTGACTGTGCGTCGTCTGTGTGATGTGCGCGGGGTAGTGGTGCGTGAGGAAGACTCGCGCGGAGCTGTCACTGTGGATGTAATCTTAGCAAATGTGAAGGCCAGAGGTCACCCTGAGCATGGGACAGGCTGTGCACATCCATCGTCACACGCACAAGTGTGGAAATTAACTTTCAGCTGCTCCGCTGAGGCCGCCTGCCTGATTAATCACTTGTCAAACGTTTGATCAAGGGCTGAACAGCAGTAATGAAGAGCCCACTGTGAAAACTCTGAGCCATGGCAAAAGTGCGCTTGAACCAGATGGAGAATGAAATGAGAATTATTCTGAACTTTCTGTAACCGTTAAGTACTGTAAAAGTTGTCATTTTAGTGTTTAAATATGTTAAGTGTTGTAAAAAATTTAAATGTACTGTTGTATTTTACGATTTTTACAAAACTGTTGTTTTTAGAGAATATGTTACTGTGCTAGATTATGTTTTGCTAAGATTTAAACTTTTATTACTAATTAAATAAATCATGGATTGTAATTTTCTGTGCCTTCTTTGTTTTAGCTCAACTAAATGAAAATCTACTGTATTTTTTATATTTAAGTATCTCATTCAAGTATCTGTAGGTCCTCAAAATAACAAATGGCCCAGCACTGCTCAGCTAAAATTAACAGAATGACTACCATAATCATTACATACATTACATTTTAATTAAAAAGGAATAAATACATGAATAAAAAATAAAATGGTCACAAAAGGAACTTTCACAAATCACGTTTGAGTCTGTATGATGCAAGTTTGTTAATATTTTTTTCTGTGAATACTTTTTTTTTCCCAGTGACTGTTTTGAGAAGAGAGCTTTTACTTTTGAGTGTGTTGATGTAATTTGATTCACTTCTTCAGCGTGAGAGGCGAAAGCTGTCTGCTCCTCTTCTTGAATGAGTGACCCGACTCCACACAGAAAATTACAGAGGCAATGGAGTGCAATCAGCCCTCTTGTTTGTCCTGACTGAGGCATGGAGATTTAGTCTTGAATTAAAAAAAAAAAAAACAAAAACAAGCTAAACCAGTGCTCATGGAGGAGAGCTTTGAGTTGAGCTGAACTCTCACGTCAAAGATGGACTGATTTTCTCTCTACACACCAGACATTTAATCCAAGTTCAATATTGATATTAAGATTACACACAATAAGCAGACAAATCATCAGCTACTTTAATGACTTCACACCTCTCATTGCAGGGATTATAATATGAAGTTTTACTAAAATCACTATTTGTTTTTAATGATCTAATGAAACTTGAGGCAAATACTAAAACTTTTTAAAGTGCACTACTTTCCTGAAGTGTCCCACAGTATTGTATCTATCGAATGCATTTTGACCCTCTACCTCTGAACGTAACGCCTTTATTTTACGTCACATCTGTATTTCTTTATTTTGTAATGTAGGTGGCCTATAGTGTAGCAGGGAAGTTGTACATTTGGCTAGACAATACTTGTGTAACCTATCAGTTAGTCAAGAATCACTTACACTGCAAATGTATAGGCTAAATATAAAATTAACTACTGTCTGGTACACATGGCCCTTTCTTCTTTTGACTTGACTGTTCAGTGTGAGATGGACATAGCCTCTTATTGAGCAGCCTTAATGGCGAGGTGCTCTTTGAGTCACACATCCTCGGGCACTCTCACCATCTCTAATCTTTATGATTTCCCAATGGGTTTCCAGGACTAATGCTCACCGACACTGACAGCACATAACAGGATAATTTGTTTACCTCCATCTTTCCAGGCATTTGAACGTGACTTGTTCTGTCCTCCGGCTGCTTATCTGTCGAGAGGCTTAGCATATAATGTTTTTGTGACCAATCTTATTAGAATTTGCACGAATTTGAGTGAGTAGGTTTGGATCAATTACATCAGTTTTGTGGAAAATGTTTTCAAAATGTACCACAAAAGTCTACTCATTGCCAGCGATAGAAGGTCAGCCACAAGGTTTTAGCATAATAGCTATTTGCAAAGAGGTAAATCTCATAGACACTAGGTTTCTAATTTAACCTGGGATTAATGCATGCAAGCCCTTGGAAAAGAGGCCAGCCGACCAACAGACCACATAAATAATGTTGCGCCTGGCCTATATTGTGAACCATCTCAAGTCAGTTAAGTCTTTTGTAAAACAGAAGGATGAAGAGAAAGGCTGCTAAAGGTTCCAAATAAGGATGCATACAAAGGATTAGATAGTTCTTGTTGCTTTTCCATTGCGTTCAGACCCTTCTTATCTGAAATGATGAATGAAGTGCGCTCCTTGTTTAGTGACAGCCTAAGTAAAACATTATTCTGATACTGTTTGGCACAGTTACTGAACATGTCAAGTCTCAACCAACTCAAAAATAAAACCAGCTCTTTCATGCGATACAAAGAAGCAGCTTGGAGCAGCCGTGAGAGCACCTAATCTTGCCAAAGTGGTTGTTGACACGTCGCTGGTTTAAGTATTGCTTTTTCAGTCAAACCCAGTGTGAAAGTGCTCTTGAGTGCTGACATATTTGTATTATTGTGTGATTTTTTTATTCAGTATTTTGGTGTTAAACTAAACCTAGTAAATAGCTGGGCAGCTGTGGGCTTGATGTTTTGAGTGGTTACCCGCCAATCTAAAACCTTGTGCATAAATGTGGTGAGCATATAAGAAGGCAAATTGGCAGCCATGCTTTTTCCAGTTGAAGCTATTGCTATCAAATAATGAGACTGTAGCACTTTTGTGATCTTATAATGTGCGACTATTAAACAATTGTGAGTAAATTAGAGTTATTTAGTTCCTCCTCTCTCTAAATTAAAGATTATAATACGCAAAGCAGTTCAAGTCATGTTACCTTATCTAAAATACAAGTTGAGTTTTTTTTTTTCATTCACGTTTAATTAAGCTTGCGTTTTTAGGTCCGTCTACATTCAGTGTGGTCTGTTCCACCTTGTGATGTCATCATGTGTTGGTTTTAAGCTGCATTTTAGAGACAATTGAACTTGATACTTTCACATATCTTCACACTGCAAAACATGAAGTAGATTTTTAAGTTTGTCCAGCTCTCACAAATCTATCAGCACATAATATAAAAGCACATGCATTAGTTTTGCGGCTACGACAGCTTAAGACACGGCTATTCAATTACATATTTACAAATGGCCAGATTTTTCAAAGATGGTCTGAGGGCCGAAATACAAAAACTAAGCTACATACGCTGAGGCATCATTATCTCGAAGTCTACTTTCTTCATTGCGATAAATAAAAATAAAACAACAATAAGAACAAGATTAAAACAGTGGGATTAGACCCAGTTCCAAACCATGTCTAATTTTGGATTACACCAGATGTAAACTACATCTTGAACAAGACTAAAAATCTGAACCGAGACTAAACCAGGACTATAAGGTCTTAACAATCTAAATGGCGTAACAGAATGTGAATCAAAGGATGCATAAGCTACTGAAAAACAAAGTTCATTGCCTAGTTCATTGTGCAGGGCCAAAACAAACTGCTTAGTGGGCCGCATTTGGTCCCTTGGTCGCCATTTGAATAGCCTGGCTTAAGAGATCTTCCAGATCAAAACTGGATAGAACCACTCGAGTGCGGCATGTCAGTTTTTTTTTTAGCCATCTATGAGAAATTAAACTTTTCGTTTGTTGATTCAGACAATAATCAGCCAATCAGACAATATACTGTTGGTGCAGAAGACGTTTACTTATTTATCATTTGTTAAGTGGAAAATAGGTGCATCAGTGAGTGAAACTGTTTGAACGATGCTAAAGTCAGGCTGTTCCATTGTTGAAATGATCCAAATCTATTGTGTCTTAAACTCAAAGACACTGCAGCAGCAACACTAAACTGACACTAGACTTCTTAAACCAGATTTCAAAGAGAGCTGGCAAACTGAACATCGCAAGAGAACTAAAAGTGAAAGTAGGGCTGAGTCTGAAAAGCTACGGAGCAGTGTGATTACTCTGAACAAATATGTGCATGTGTACACATACAGTGAGAAGACAGACATTTTTTGAGAATTTTGACCTGCTTAGTTTGCTTCAAAATGTATCCCATGAAGGGCTTGGAGCAACAAGTGAAACTATTTAAACTCCTTATACATCTTATACAGGCAAAAGGAAGGTATGAATGATATGAATGAAATGATTATCACAAGATTCTATGACAAAATAGCAAAGAAATATGCAAAAAGCGTACCTCATGTTGTGAGCTTTGAAGGTTTTCTGACAAGGCTGATTCATACGTCAAATTCTGTCTTTTTCAGCTCTATTATGTATGATGTGAACGCACTTATAAGTTTTATTTCAAGGGTATTTTCTGTTCTCACTGAGTCAAGCTCTTTGTAACAGTCCAATGTCTACCTCCCATCGCTTTTTCCTCATTTGTTTCAGTCAAAAACATGGCGTCTTAATTACACCCATCACTTTCTAATGAAGCTCATGTTTTTGGGCTTGGACACATTTCTGTGGTCTGGAGAAATGTGGGGACAGTCTCTGAGGAGGTGGCCCTGAATGTCAGTGGTGTCTCATTTATGACCGTCTGTCCCGCGACGAGACACAGACACAGAAGGACAACTCTGTCACACACTGTCATCCTTAAATTGGTCTCCGGGCCTCTGCTTCTCGACGCCCGGCCCGCTCAGTTCTGCACCTCACATGAGCCTAATTAGCATTTGCAGAAACCGTGAGACATTTACCACGGCGGACTGTGACAGAAAGAGTGGAGTTTTTGCGGCTATAACCCCGAGGGCCGAAGAGGCGGCTCGGCACCATCTGTTGATATGACTGTACTCTATCCATATGAGACACAAGTTTGTCTGCCAATGCTGAAATATCCACTGACAATACTGTGTGTACAAGCTCAAATCTGCAGAGAATATACACAAAGTTGTGCTGACAGAAAAGATAAAGTTTTTCACAGCTCAAGCTTTTGGGCACAGCCAGTATTTAGTATATTTGTGATTGAGTTGAGGTGGTGGTGTTGGTCCACCAGTATTTTCAAACTTTTTTGAAAAAAGGCAAACATACGTATGTGGTTAACAACCTAAAAATGGGCAGTGCTAATTGTTTTGTCTTTGTTTTTTATTTTGTTTTTAATTTACAACGCACACTGAATGTGAAATAACTTTAGTGACAGGTGGGAGGTATGTGTCTGTAATGTGGAGGTTGTTCGGGGGTTGTCTGGGGGAGGGTGTGTGGGGAGCACGTGGGATTGTTTGCACTTTGTGCTACATTATATGTATGCAACGTTTGATTTGATTTAGTGCTATAAATTTATAGATTTATAATTTTTTGACACGTCTTACCCATGGATCATTGTATCAACCTGGTTTGTTGCAGATTTGTTTATTTATTTTTATTTTTTGACAAAAATGTATTCAGTATTCAGTGTCATTGGAGGAATTCAGAGTAGAACCACTGCTACTCCTGTCGAGAGAAGCCTGGCTCGGAATCTGTGTCGATGCCTCCTGGATGCTCCCTGTGAGGTGTTTGGGCATATCCCACTTAAAGGAAACCTCTGGGAAGACCCAGGACACGTTACCAGGACAATATTTCTCTACTGGCCTGGCAATGTCTTCATATTCTGGAAATCAAAGTCTAGGGCTCCCTGCACAGACTGCTGCCTCCACGACTCGACTCTGAACAAGAGGAAGAAAACTGATGGATGAAAAAAATTCTAATTTTCCGAGTTTAATGCCAACACATTTGTTTATGGCATGCCTAACTTGTAAAACTTACAAAAGAGTTATGGGAAGAATCCGCATAACTGTCGTCTTATACAAATGTAAAACATTTATATTTTCCACTCACCTGAATGTAATGTAGGGTCAAATATCATCAGAAATGTTGAATTAGCAACATAACTTCTGTTTTTTCCACAGTGATAAGCTCACAGCTAGCTGACATGACAACAGTGCTGGCTAATGTTGTTGCTACAGCTTGTGTCAATCAGTTGCAGCTCTTTCTGCATTCTGGGTGCACGCTCTCTCTCGTGCTGGTATATAGTTATTGTTAATGTATTTAATCGATTGAAATATTTGTAGCATTCCTTCAAGTTTAGTATTAGAGGATTTTCTTTGGTATTGCTAAACACTCTAGATTCAGAAAGTTGTGAAAGTGCTTCTGAAGTGATAGTGGTGAAGAGTTATGAGGCTGGAATGCATTAGCTCAAGTGAACAAAACATGTGGACTGCTGTAAAATGTTGTAAATGACTTGTTTGTTTACGTTTTTAAGATGGCTATACACCACTTTTAAATGTTCATGTTATAAAATCTAAGCTGAATATTTCCTATTATCTTGTGTGAAGTTTGAACTATTATTGCAATTACCTGGAGTTGTCCCACTCGTTTAGAGCCTGAGTTACATCAAAGGGAATAGTGTTAACCAAACAAGAGTAAGTGGCGCTATTGTTAATTAAAATGTATTATTATCTGACAGTGCCCCAGTTCAGGAGGATTTATTCAACATGTTTGTGGCTTGTGGTGGTGGTTTATTTAGACAAATAAAAGGCCTTATAATTACCACAGACACAAATAAAGCATTTCATTAGAGGTTCGAGCAAACAGAGGTAATGTATTACTGGTGCCGTACACTAGAGGTTGTCATGTAGCCTGAGAAAATACTCTGGTCTGGGGTGGTTCTTGTGCTTTGCATCGCTTAAAATGTGCATTGGGTGGATATTATTTTTCTGAGTGTCATAACAGTAACTAAGAAACCATAATAATTAGAGATGGCTTTAATGTTAGACACATTTCTATCAGTAATCTTATTATTATTATTGTGACCCACTTTTATATAGGTTTTTTGTTCAATTGAGCCCAAATTATTGCTGATAATTGATATCAATCAAACACTTTTCTAACACTTCATAACTACTCCTAAATTAGCTTAGTTTAGTAAGACCTATTATTACCCTAAGCCCTATTAACAGTAGATACTTTAGTTTTTAAGTAGAAGTATAATTTATTTATGTTTTAGTAAGACTTTACAAAGGCTAATTAAGGTATTGTTATTAGTAAGTGGTACTATACTTTTGTGTGTGTAATATTATATAGCAGTAACTGTCTTCAGCACTTACACTCATTCTTTTGATTGGTAATTTCACCTATTACAATGTTTCCCCACACAGTAAGAGTCAGATCTACACATTTACAACACCCCTATTGGAAGCTGTTGAGTTTTTCATCCGTGATATCGCAGCAGCAGAAGTTGGTCCACACTGCTGATGTTAGCATTGTTAGTTTCTCCTCCACACCTCCTATTTCTAGAGCTCTTGCTTCCAGCAGTGTGCCATTAATCAGGCTGTGCATGTTGTGTAAAGTGTTACTGCAGGCTTAGCTGTGTTATAAATTACAGGATAAATAAATAATTAGTAACAAAGCTAGTTTACATCAGATTGCATCTGGTAGTGGTGTGTTAGATTGTGCTACGATGTGTAGAGTTCACCTGAAGCCTTGAGGACACAAAGTTCTATTAGATTTGATTGATAAAAAAAAGAAAATGGTTATGAAAATGAAATAATAAAAGTGGATTGAAGTTGAAGTTATTCTGACAGTTTGTACGCTTACACAGAACAAAAATACTGTATAAAGACAAAAGCTATTTTTGCTCATAGTTTTCATGAGCTGAATTCAAAATCTGCGGTAGTGAGCACTTATCATTATAACATTAATGATAAGTGCTAACATTATACTGCTAGACAGCATGATTATTGCACAGGTTTAGGTTGACACAATGATAGGAACTTGAATTTTTTTTAGACACAACAACGCACAGATGTTTAAAATGTTGAATGAGAATAAGAATTTTCTAACTGTCCCGTGTTTTCAGAGATATGCATATAGTTAAATTACATGTTTATTGGACTGAAGATAAAATCAACTAAAAACACACATGTGCAGCTTTTTATTTAATGTATAACCAAATTGTATTAAGTGAGCTAACACGTTCAAGACTCCGCCCACAACTGCACCTCAAACAGGCTCGCAAAAGTGGGAGATGCCCGGAGGCCTTTTAAGAGACACCCAGTGGGTGTGAACAGACTTTGATTGACAGCACCAAATATGAACAGTGAGCTTGGCAAATGATGTGATGGAGCAGTCGGGTCCTGACCACAGACAGTCTATCTGAGGGAAGCTGTACTAGTCTTTGCTTACTTGCACGTCAAGATATTTTTAACTTTACAAAACATATGTATTAAACCTTTGCTTTAGTCTACATAGGCACATGAGCTCATTATGTGGGTATTTTCTAAAAATGAATATGAAAAACACTTCACTGACACGGGATTTGAACCAGCGCATCGTTGTACAAACAGCTGCACTTCGCACCACTCGCTGAACAAGCTGAGCCAAATGACGGCAGATATCAACGTGCAGCGAGTGATCGCTCTTCAACTCTCCTCCTCCGCAGCAGTGTCAGGGGGAGGAGTTTATTTATTCCCTCTGGGCGGCTCGTCTGCGCGTCAAGTCACTGTGACGTCAGAGGGTACTGAAAATGCACTGGCAGCGTTTGCCCTGCGTGGCAGTACAGCCGCGGTTTTTACACACATAACTGCAAAATGAGCGAGTTTGCACAAAAATGTCAAAAAGGCCTGGAAACAGTAGATAATTCATTTTTGACCCATATACACAGTCTGACAGTGAAAAAAAGTTGATTCTGAGTTTAGTTTCTCTTTAAGTATTTTTCACCTGGTATTTGGGTTGTTGTGCTGCTGAGCTATGTGCTGGGTCACTTCTTTGCAGTTTTTGTTTGTGTTTCCGGTGCCCCTGCTGGTGCCAGTATAATTCAACCTCCGCCCCTCCCTCTCCTTTTCGCTAATGCTAAACTGGAAAGAGTGAGTCAGCCAATGCAATCTGCTGTTTTACATTGTATTTTTGTTTTATTCCCATCAATATATCATCATAAGAGTTTGTAAGTGCTATTTTAGCTTATATCAAACTTTGATGTCTTTTGGTTGTTTTATATTATTGATGTTAGCGAATGTAATGGTAACCTGTTTTTCTTTAGTTTTGGGCCAATAGCTGAGCATAATTTGTTAAAACCCAGTATTGTTTTATTGTTGAGTAGGTATGTACTTTACTCCTTTTGCTTAATGCTATAGCTGGGAAGAGTTTTGGGCCAACTGCAGAGCACATATTAAAACCCAGTACTGTTTTATTGTTGCAGATTAAATGGAGAGCACCTCTGAATGCTTCCCTGTGTCCGTGGCTCCTTGCACCCTAACACAAAGTACAATACAACACAAAACTGACCGCTACACACACAACAAAGCAGTAGGTAAAAAAAACACTTTACTCAAATATAGACTGCAGTCATGCAATACCTGCTTGAAAAGATATTATTTTGGCTCTTCTGCGTGAATGCATTTTCTTATTTCTTGTGAACGTATCCCACACTTTCTTTCCCGCTTTTGATCAACTTCACAAACTTCTTAATCTCTTATAGTGTCTCATCTTGAAGTTGCATGCTCCACTTTTTCGTCTCTTCTCTCACCTGCTTTGCTTATACCTAAAGAATAGCCTGTTCCCTCATTAGCGTCTTCATCTTTTGCCCTTTTCGGGACCTCGAAACCAGACATTTCGCTGTAATTGATGCTGTTGTTGCTCCTGTTGCTGTTCACTATTTTGATATGTCCTGGCTTTCTGGAAGGAACAGGGTGCATCTTGGTCCTCTCTGCAGGCGGCAAATTACTTTCTCCGAATCGTTCTAACACCTCTGACTGGGACGCTACTGCTGCCGTCGAGGCAAAACAATTTGTCCAACATGAATGGTTCTCCCACGAGACGAACTTTAAGTGTTAAATGACCCCGCTGAACTCAATACTAATCCGCGCCTGGGTAGCTAGCACTTACACCCTCTGTGCTGCCATTTGAAGACTGTTTATGCAAATTCAAGGTGATCTGATTTTTTTTTCCATGCCTTACTTTGCCGTCTCTCGCGCAGCCCCGGGGGACCCCAAACCTACGCCTGCCCACAAAATGCCTCTCCGTGGATATAAATATAATGCAAGTTTGGTGTTTCACCCATAATTAAACGCGTTGTGGCACGGTTTACATTGCAAATAGAAATGTCAAACTGTTTATGTTGAGCTGTGGGATGTGGACAAAACCATCGAATACAATAAGTATGCTTAGTGTGAGTTTCTGCAATATGCAAAGTGTATTGGTTCTGAGAAATTGAACTTGAGACCTGGAGCAATAAGAAAACAAAGAAAACACTGTTTGCCTTGAAGTGTGATTGCGTTTTGGTAGATATCTGTAGGGGGCAGCAGTAAGTCACACTCGAGCCTGTATGACAGCTCTTTCTAGCTCTTCTTCTCATAAATTGCAGTGTGGTGTGCCCTCCAGACATCTGCTTGGTTGTAAAGGGATTGCATAAATAAAAACAAAGCCCTATGAATGACGCTTCAAGAATTTATGTTGCGTGCAAAAACATATTCTGTTTCGATATTATAATCCTTATTGGTGCATTTATTGTTTGGAGTCAGCGTTTATGTTGTAAGTACATCTGTGTTTTCCTTGTTACGTCTTGTAAAACCAAAGATGAAAATAGGACTCCTTGGAGAATACGTGGACAGTTCTGTGGAGACAAGCAGACAGTGTACAATAGCAGGATCATTAATTAACGCTATAGTGTGAAGTGAATCGATTCGGGCCCTGCGCACGACACGCACTAACACCCCCGTCTAACAGGCTCTACGGGGGGGTCTGTCTGCGCTCCCTACCGTCAGCTCACCTCTGTTTTAATCACTTCTAATTGTTTCCAATGGCACGCTGCATGCAGTAAATATCCAGAGGGAAGGATGGCGGTACACTCACACCCCCCGGTTCTCCTCATCAGCTCTCTTTGTGGTTCACAGCTGTACCGGCAACTTCAGATCTCACTTTGGATAATGGGAAAAGTTTCATTTTGCTTTTGTCACAGTTTGTCTGGGGAAAAAAAAGCCAGATTTCGACACTCATGTTATTGTCTATGCCAACAAAAGCAATGTGAAGAATAGAAGTAGTGAGTAAAGGCTCTCTAAACTATAGTTTTCAATCTTTTCCCTTTCAGATTTCCTATAGAACCAGTTAAGGTATTCTTTTCTTGTACCCTTTTTTCTTTCTTTTTTATTCTAAAGATGCAATATGTAGCTTGTCTGAAAGGTCTCACAATTGTCTCCATAGAAAGATTTGTCTATGTTTGACAATGCCATTGATTATTCGAACTATGAGGAGACAAGCTGGAGAGGAGGCAAGATTCCAGTTTTATCTGTGAAGAGACAAGCCCAGCTCACAGTAAGTGTACACTGTAAAAATATTGGGCAAACTTAAAAATATAAGTACAATTTCTGCCTTAAAGTTTTATGTCGATTAAACTCAAGTATGTAAGTTGTCTGACATTTTCTCTCTCCTTTCTCTTTTTCTTAATTTCTTTCGCTTTCTCCCCCCTCTTGCTCTTTTTTGCTCTCTGTCTCGCTCCCTTCTCTCTCCTGTCTCTCTTTCGCTCTCTCGCTCTTTTCTGTTTTCTCTTATTCTCTTGTCTTCTCTCTCCTGTCGCTCTGTTTCTCTCTTTCTCTTCTGTCTCTCTCTCTTTCTCTCCTGTCTCTCTTCTCTCTCCTTTTTTCTATTGTCTCTCTCTCTTTCTCTCCTCTTGCTCTCTCTCTCCTTTCCATCTCATTCTCTCCTGTCTCTCTCCTTCTCCTCGCTCTTTTTTGTCTCTCTCTCTCCCTTTCCATCTCTTTCTCTCCTGTCTCTCTCCTTCTCTCTCTTCCCTGTCTCTTTCTTTCTCTCTCTTGCTCTCTCCCTTTTCATCTCTTTCTCTCCTGTCTCTCTCCTCTCTCTCTTCTATCCTTTTCTCTCCTGTCTTTCTCTCTCCTCTCTCTCTCTCTCTCTCTCTCTCTCTCCTCTCTCTCTCTCTCTCTCTCTCTCTCTCTTTCTTTAAGTTGAAATTCTTTGACACATATTGTCAAATATATAGACATAAAGTCTAGGTTTTTGGCCTTAGGAGTTTTTACAGTGTATGTAGGTTTTGAGCAATAACAACGTATTTGGTTGAATAAATGCAAGAAGAGTTTATGTTTAATGCCATACCATGAAACATTCAGGGCAACAGAACAAACAGAAGTTATGTTCTTCTTCTAATACTGCTCATTTATTCTTCATACATATAAGAGGAATACAAAAATACAATCATACTGTATATGTCATATTTATTTTAGGTTTTCCCCATAAGATACTCTCAGTTTCAAAAATAAATCCATAATTAAATAACAGTAATAAATAATACCTGGACAAAAAGGAGGCAGTTCATCCGTCATAATATTTTAGGTTTAATATCCAACACAACAAACTTTAATACTGCTGTTCATAGCTTCTTTTATTTATAATGCCTTTGTGCGTTGGCAGAGTCTGTGTTATCCACCCGAGCTCATGTCAAAGCAGTGACAGCTGGCTCGCTCACTGAAAGAGGCCGCAGTTACTGAAGTGTGACCCTCTCCCGTTAACTCTAGCCCCTCTACTTAGCCTAGGATCCTCTCTCCGCACACATATGGGTCTGGTCAGCCATGCAAACCTGCCCGGGCCAATTAGAAGGCACCACCAGCTGGGCCTCCCCTTCAATCCCTCCTTCGCGTCACGGTCCAGCGTCCCACAATCAAACCGACTCTGCCTCACAGTCGTAATCATGCCAGGCTAATGGGCACGCTGTCCCTGGCGCGTGGACGAAGGCAGCCTTTTGTGACGTGGATTCTCAGAGCTGTCCATGCAGCTAAACAGGCAAATACCAAGACGGCGGCTGGCAGAGGGTTAGCTCAGACCACATGCTTTGTTTTGATGGGATTTAGACCATGATTTAGTGGGAAAAAGGAAAAAGCATTTAGCATATCATTGGCACCATAACCATTGCTTTGAATTTTCTACAATATGGGAATAAATGTATACAAAAGGTTATACAGATGTTATGACGACATTCTAAAAAGAGTGGCAAAACTGTATTAGAGTCACTGGTGAGAAAGGATATTTCTCCTCTTAAAAACTATTAATAATGAGAATTCTCTCACATTTGCCACTGTCACAGACTTTGAGATCACACAAGTTCAACTCATACTTTTCTCTTCTTATGGGTCTTTCACACCAACAAAATCCCAGTCGCTGTCTGTAGGGAGGAGCGACGCAGCGTCTGTTCAAGTCTCTTTGGGGCGCACCAATGTAAAAAAACATTCACACAAACACGATCCAAACAGACATCAGTCGCCAAACATTTATCAAGTGGGCATGCACGTGATGTAATGCTTGACGAAAATGACGAAACATAAGTTGCATGCAAGTAGATGTCAAACAGATGTTTCTAATCTTACCTCATGGATTAAGCTCATCTTCTATTCCGATACAGTAAGTCTTCGGACAGTGGTCACTGCAACTCCTCCATCTTTGTTTTCTTTGGACCAAATTGTAGTCGTTCTCCTCCATACTTGCATCTCTTTTGCAACTTATGTAAATAACAACATTCCATGCTAGGTTAAGTTTTTTCGCAAGTATTTTCTGCACGATTTTTCTGTGCACTGATTCGCTGGTTCTCCTGTAGCCACGGGCCAATCAAACAGCTGCGTAGATGGCAACTCTTCAAAACCCCAGAACCACTACCTGCTCTGCGCTCCTCTGACCCTGACAAAACCAATCACACCAAACACACGTGAGCCGCCTGTCAGCAAAAGTTAACAAACCGGTTCAGACGGGCGAACCTCAGCTTGGTGTGAAAGACCCTGTGTTGCATTAATGATTAAATTATCTGCGACATAATCTAATCCAATCTAAATCTCCCAAACTGCTATTAGCAAACAAGCTAGCTAAACTTAGTTGTATCGCCATGACAACAGAAAAGCTGCTTTCAGATTAAGTTTATTCCTCAAAATAAATAAAAAAGCTCCAAATGATTAGATCTAAAAGCTAAGATCTCCCAGGTGTTTTTCTCATCAATTAGAATGTTGACAAGCATTTTTCACGGTGTATAACCATGTATATTTAAAAGGCATTTATTTTGCAAAACACTTTGAATATTTTATGCTCTTTTACTGTGGCGCAGGCTTGTCTCTTTAGATCTGACTCTAAACCCTGTTCTATTTGTTTATTAAGACATTGCAAATGTGTTTTTTACTGTTAATTACTGTCTACTCTCTAATATTATCTCTCTTTCCCATTTCTCCTGCCACACAATTTCTGTGGGTTTGACAATCTTGAATACTATAATATGGTGCATGCAATAACATCTCCAAGAAGACAACAAGTGTAAACTGAAGGTTGGTGGCTTGATAAATACAGTTTTGTGCTTTGTGTTCATGGGAAAACACTTATTTCATTCAGTAGTCAAAATAGCAACCAAATTCAATGTTTTGACTGTTCATTTTATATAAACCAACAAGTATTAGAGTCAAAACAGTGAACAAGTTAGATTTCATCAGTGTAATAACAATGAATGCATGCTCTTATTTATTTATGTATTTATTTACTTGCTTATTTGGTTTATTTATTTATTTATTTTTAGTTTCTTTCTATATATTACTTTTTAATTAGCACACATGTTTCACGCTGTCAAATGATCATTTTGTGATGTGATTTTTGTGGTATCCTAATTGTTGCATTTATAATTTGCACAAACTGATTAGGTCTCTGGGTGTGTTGCTTCCCAGGAGAATATGATATTTAGTCAGTCAAAGCCAATGTTTCAATTTAAATGTGTGACTTATTTACCCCAATAAGAACAGCAGCCCGCGAGACTGGAGAAACACCATGTTGTGATTTTGATTAATTGCTCCGCTACCACCACAGTGCTGCAGTCACTTAGTGTTTATGTTAAATGCCACGGTTGCCATTTTAAATAATTAAGAGAAGTTTTTAGCCAGAACTGACAGCTTACTCACAACATGCATTTGTAAAAAGATTATTTGCATTTTAGATTCACACTCTGTCATGGGTGCAAAGTGAATACATTACTGGATCTATGTGATGTTTCTGATTGTCTGTCAGTCATTGCATTAGTGTATTGGATTGTTAGTAACTATTGTATACAATTACATTTTGTCTTAAAAGTTGTTTTGTGGCCATACTGCTTGCCAAAGCCTGATCCTATCAATCTCAGAAGCTAAGCAAGTTAGGGCCTGGTTCATACCTCTTTACACCAGGTGCCACAGTGGGACGACATGAGTGGATAGTGTTTCTGTCCTTGGGTAAGACACTTAAACCACATTGCCTCAGTATCTGTTACACTGGGTGAGTAGATCCTAGATTGTAAAGCACTTTGAGTGCCTTGAAAGGTAGAAAAGTGTTATATAAATAGAGACCATTTACCATTTACATTGTAAACATGTTTGATTTTTAGATTGGATATTTTAAAAATCTATGTTAAAGATCCAATGGCATAAATTGACCATTATTGCTTTTCATTTAGATTTTATGGAAATATGACTTCAAACTTAAATATATCATGGAGAGAGCATGTGTCACTACAAGGCTATTTTTCATTTGATGCAGTATTTTAAGAATATTTGAAAATATGAACGGAAATAGGAAATGATATTTTAAGATGTAATGCATGATGAATGACATATATTGTACTGATGACATTGTTAACTGTACTGTAACTGTACTTTAAGTGAAGTGAAATCCAATGCCCTTATCATAGAATATTGTAAGTAAGTGCACTGAATAAAGTCTATTTAAATGAATTTTATTTATATACTTACTTTTTGTTTTTGCAGTATACAACATAATCTATCCACATCAATATATCTTCAAACCTGTCATTTTTAATTCTACTTTGTGAACACCTCTCCAAACGGTCCACTTCCCCTCAGCTGTTTTTCGGCTGTCTCCCTCTCTGAGCTCATTTATCCCAGATGTAGCTCCAGATTGCACTGGGACTGACCGGGTGTCATTTTGAGCAGTGACAGGACCCTATTTTGTGCCCTGGCAGTGATGGCCGAATGTCAGATCCTCTGACAAGGTGCTCCCCGCCCTGTCCCGTGAGAATTGGAGACTTTTACCAGACTCTTTGTCCTGTCCTTTCTGCGGATGGCTTCTGACATGGCTGCGACTTAGAGCTTTTTCACTGTGATTTTAGCCGCTTTGCTCCAAGAAACGGATATAAAAAGATAAATCAAAATAAAGCTTTTAGGTGCAAGGAACAGATGCGCTTTTTGTATTTATTATTTGTTCAAACCTGCTTTTTGTATTTTCTTATTTGTTCAAACCTTCATGTGCAGAACTCTGAATACTGCTTTCAGTGCATACGTGGAACAAAAAAAAAAACCCAAACTAACAAGACATCACTTGAGAGAAAAATAGCTTTTGTTTTGGTTAATTTTTTTGCATTGCATTTATTTATAGGAAAAAAGAGTCACAAATATTTATTGGAGATCAAATATTGCCCATGGTTTCATAAGCCAACACGACATTTTAAAAACATGTTTCAACCCAATTTTTGCGTGTCTATTATACTGTTTTGTGTTTTGACTGAAGTCACCTATAGGCACATTTTGATTGGGTTAACCGGCAAAGCTTAGATCTTTCAGCTACAAAAATGTATAAGTTTAGGTCTTTACGCGATTTACGTTTGCATTTAGTACATGCACATTTCCATGAGAACATGTTGCATAGCATAACTTCTCTGTTAGTTTTAACAAACAAAGACATTACGCTAACCCTAACCCTTTGTTTTACTTTCACACTGTTAGAATTTCATTTTATAGCATTATGATATGTTTTTAATTTCTCCCTGCAGACAAAAAAAGGATCCATAATTTTTTCAAGTCAGAAGATGTAATTGTATGATACTTAATGTTTTGTCTGAATGTGCTCAGTTAGCGTTTCATTTATTCCAGAGTGCTGTGCTGACCCTCTGAATGGTGAAAGGATTGGTCACATCTATATTAGAGATGGAGTATTGAGCGCCAGCACAGAGGAGATGGCAGATATTGAGGATCAGTAGCTGCAGGTGAAGAGACCCTAAGCTCAGATTAAACTAGGCTACATTTAATAGATGGACTGGAGGATATAGGAAAGCAACAGAAAGCACTATAAATACAGCACAGTGCCACAAATTGAAATTTCAGTTTTGTAGCTGCAAGTTACTGTAAATACACTTTTTATACTAAAAACCTATAAATTGATTTGATTTTTTTCTTTAAAGAGCAGTCTTACAACAAAGTTTTTTTTTTAATAATCAATGTTAATAACCTGACCTACGCCAAAGGGATATGTGTTAAACTCTGATTTGAGTTCTTCCACAGTATCCATCTGGAACTTTACTCACTGAAAGCGTTTAGGAAAAGATGGTACATTTAATGAAATACTGTACATCGAGCTGTGTGCAGCCGACCTTATTTGTGCTTAGCCAATCACAGCAGCGAATCATAATGGCATATCCAATGTCCACATGGTCTCACACACACACCACTCTGCCCTTCTTTCAGAAAGAAAATACTCTGTATTTCTGCTTAAACTGAATCAAACGTAGCAAAAACTCACACAAGAGCTGCCATCTTTGTTTTGCTTAACTTGGGCCTTCAATCCGCTGGGTCGGACTCCAAACCAATCGGGCTGCTGGAAGACCAGATGGATTATCTTGAGTTTGTGAATTCACAAATATTGCAAGATAATCCATCTGGCTGACCAGGTTACAATGTAATGGCTTCTGAGAGAATTTAAAGTTGATGTACCTTATTTAAACAGTAAAAAATGATTTTATCTATTCATCCCTCACTCATACCAACACATAACTAGTTTTGCAAGGATTTTCTGTTCAGAAGCATAACTTTAAACCCGTTTGTGAAATTTGCTTACCACTCTTTGCACAGCTTATCAATTCTCATTCAAGAGTCTTAGTGACAGCTTTCTTATAGGTTTGAGTGAATGTTTAATAAATGAAGAAGTGCTTTTGTTTACTAATCATAAGAAAACCCCAGCTTTGAGTCTTTCACTTTGTCTTTCAGGGTCAAAAGATTTATGTAATGCAATGTGAGGGAAAAAAAATAATTCTGCACACAAGCAATGGGATAGTGTGAAAACTATAGCTTTTCTCAGCTCTTTATAATGTCTCCTGTTACATTGTCATCTGCGACTAAGTGAAAAAGAGACTGTTCCATCAGTCTATGGCACAACTTCTCACTGTATTTAAGAAAAAAAAAAGTTGTTTAAAAAAGGAAACAAGCATAAAGCCTGCATTAGTTAGTCACCAATATTTGTCCTGGCCCAGTGATGCAGCTTTTCAACGGCGACCCAGAAAAAGCAGAGCGAATATAATTCATTTAATTTTCATGTGTGCAGACCACGTTATCTCTCAATGACTGGACAGTGTAATTATTTTGTGGTCAGGAAATATCAATAGAATCAACAGCGCATTCATCATAATGGTGACCTCTTGTCTTTGTGTCTCAGAGACTGACTTAATCAATTGTAGAGTTGTCAGCTGTGACAGAGGCGTTTAGCCCGGAGACAACAGACGCCCGACATTGTGGAGAGTGCTTCATCCTGTCTCTACGTATGTCAAAGAGCTCCAGACAGCTCCTCACACAAAACTTTGTTCGATGAGTTTAATTTCAGCTCCCTTAGCGTTTTCTCTATCACCACTGCAGAGCAATAAATGAGCCAATTAACAGTGCATTTTGAAAAAGTCCCTGTACGTTGCAGTTTGAGGTGTTTGCGAGCTGCTTTTTGCACTGTGGCTCAGAGACACTGTGGCGCTCTGTGGCAGAACACCGTGGAAAGTGGTGTTTGGTGTAATTTTAATCATCTCCCACATGTGGCTTCAGCTGTTAGCACCTTATCAAAGTACAAGGAGTTTGACAATGGAGCTAAATGAGGCCTCTATTTATGAATGGTGTTTAGACATCTAAGATAAGCAAATCAATTATTAAACACTTAATAAATCATGGCAGTTATTATAGTTTTCAGCAGGTATTGAAATGCACCACCAAAAAAAAAAAAAAAAAAAAAGTTATGTAGAAAATCTACATACAATACCAGGTCAGGTTGAGTAAAGGTATAGTACTACTGTTACATCAATGGAAACAAGATTAAGAATTGCAGCTACAAATACACTCTAAAAAGTACACTTTCTTTCAAATGTAACCACAAAAGTAAATGTACTATAAACTGAGCACTGCCCACTCTCAGTCGCCTCTTCAGATATCAGTTTGTTCAAACATGCATGAATCTTTCAGTCAAAATGGACTTTGAGGAAGCTAATGATGATGAGGATACTGCTCGAGTCCTGACTGCAAATAGGTCTGCACTGGCTTCCACTGACTCAGAGAAAAGACTGTGGCTAGACTGGCATAGCCCCAAAGGATATGCTTGATATGTTAGTGCCAATTAGTGTTTTAGAGCAATAATATGGTGGGCCACAGGGTTCAGTACTTGGTCTAATTCTGTTTACTCTTTACATGCTGCCTGCAAATAAACAATATGAGAAAGCACAGCACTGACTTCAACTGTTAGATAAATAATACTGTATTCAGCTTCAGTTTGGAAGAAAAGACTGCGGTGGTGGAGATCTGTTTGGCGGGGGTCTATTTACTTGACAGACTTTGTCAACTTTGTCTAAAAATGAGGCCAACATTTTTTAACGCGTTGACACATAAAAAATTGTTTAAAAAATACATGATGGCCTCTTTGGCCTTTCCATAGCATTCAGGTGAGGTGGGGTGTGGTGGGGTGTGTATAGATTGAAAATTAAAAGTTATTCACATTTTTAAAAAGAACGTTTCTTCACAGAGGCGGTGATGGACAGAAGAGGAAAGTGCTTAGAAGGTGTTTTTTTTTTTCAGGAGGTCTGGAGGTTGTGATGTGTGTGTTTTTTTTTCACATTTTTTTTTCGTTTGGAGGCAGGAGTGTGGCACGGTGGCTGAGCGGTTAGCGCTCTCGCCTCACAGCAAGAAGGTCGCGGGTAGGGTGACCACCTGTCCCGCTTTTGGTTGTACCGTCCCGCTTTTTAGGCTTCTGTCCCGCGTCCCGCAGATCACGGCCGTGTCCCGCTTTTTCATTGGTGATCGAACATACCAAATATAGCACTTATAGCGCCGTATTTAAACGGGGATTTGAGCATCTGCCTGATCTCTGTTCGTGTGCGTCCGTGTGATAAGCAGCACCGCACGTCAATCAACAGTCTGCGCGCCGCTGGTCCCACCCACCATTTGCGAGGAAAACTCAAGCGGCGTCAGCGAAGGAGAAGGGCAAATGCGTGTGAGGAGACGAAACTATCGCCAGCGAGGCAAAGAAAAGGAGAGTTTACAGGTACAATCACTGAAACACTCATGAGTCTGAACACTGAAGGAGACGCTAAAAGAGCGCAGAGCTGTGCAGTTTGTGTTCATCAACCACGGAGAGAAATCTGACTAAAACAACAGGCCACACGCGAAGCTCATCAAAATAGGCTCAACATCAAGAAACTTCTTAATCAATGCAAACAATCAGGCCAATCTTAAACCAAAAAAACACTACCTGTTCTAAATAGCTTAATATATTTCAACAAATATGACTATTATCTATGTAGGCTAATCATTTATTACACTGCAAAAAAGGAAAATGTAACTTAGATAAAAGGACTTAAATTAAGCATATTTATCTTAAAAGACAAAATTTAAGATGTTTTCACCAAGTCTTACTCAGATTATTTGACTTGTTTTAATATATAATGATATTCTATTCTATTCTATTCTATTCTATTCTATTCTATTTATTCTATTCTATTCTATTCTATTCTATTCTATTCTATTCTATTCTATTCTATTCTATTCCTTATCTAGATATAAAACTTTTTAAGCAAATCTGTATCTGTTTTAGCCCATAATTGCTGAATCAGAAATATTGCTTAGAATTCTGTCAGAGACTTACAGGAAATGATACTATCAACACTAAACCTGGTATTCCCAAAAACTAGACACTCATTTGAAACATAGATAAAAAAAAATACCGTTAGCATTAAAAAATGTAGATATTTTTAAGGAGTTTAAATAATAGAATAACTGAGTTTGAAATTTAACAAACTAGTTTTTAGAAAAAAACACAAAATTTACAAAATTGTCATGTAATTTTTTTTTAAATCTGACTCTTTTCCACAACTCATGGATGTTTGGAACCTGTATAATGACCACTTAATGATTATTCGATTACTAGATTAGTTGGTGATTAACTTGTTACAGCTCTAGTTGAAATATGGTAATTATGTTATTAAGGGGTTTTTGATTAGAGAAGGGTAGAGTAGTAGAGTAAAGTTACTTCTAAGTAATATTTGTCAAGAGTTACTTGAGTAGTAAGTAAAGCTGAAAAGAACCATTTAAGTTAATGTAACTGAGTAAAACATGTTTAGTTTACTGGGACAGTCACTATTTTAAGCCCTGTGTCCCAAATCCCAGCAAATGTATCTAAAACTATAGCTATGTCCCAGTTGTCCTGATTTGTGACCACTTTGACACTTCCCAACAGTGAAGGAGAGAAACACTGTATACTGCCATTTCTTTAGTCAAACTAAACAAAATAGTATTTGAAAATGACCAAAACACAAAAAATGCATCAATTTGCACTGACAAAGGTTTTAGAGAATACACATGAATGTATGAATGGACTAAATGCATTAGAACAAACCTATTTACTAGTTATTTTCACGCAAACTCAAGAGTGTCTGACTATACAGTCTATGAGTGTGTCCCAGTTCTTAATTGTGAAAATCTGGTCACCATAGTTTGAATAGTCCAGATAAAATTGGTAAAATGTGATAACGGTTATTTATTTTTGTCAAAAAATCATATTCTGACTAGGGATAAATTAAAATCTTGAAATGTTTTTGGCTTATCTCGATAACAATAACATGACAATATTTTCCGTCCAACATAAACATAAGACAACATAAAATATGTTAAAAGATCTGTTTTCAAATTTGTTATTACACTAAAAAGACGACAACCTTAACTGTGCCAATAAGTTTAATTATTAGTAGAGGTGTAACAGTAGTGTTGTGATTTGAGCAGGTGATTTGCAAATAGAAGAAGTAAATTTAGTTCTTATTTCAAATATAGTAGCATTTTTTTTTTTTCTTTTTATAATTTCAATTCAAGTGCATTTTTCTTATTTATGTAAAATTTGAATTTTTTGCTTTTGTTCCATTTGCAAGCTTTGTTCAAGTCGTTTTATGTTTAATTATTAGACACATTTTGTTAAATAATTACAAAAGTGCAGCAATCTCCCACTATACCCTAAATTTATCTTTTGTGAAATACTTTGAATTATTTTATGTTAAAAATTCAATATGATTTTATTGTAAACTAGCTTTTTTGTGGCATTTTTCACATATCTTACAAACAACAATTACGATATTATCTAAAATTCGATATATAGCGCTAATTCTGACTAAAAATAAATTGCCGTGAACGTTATTAATATTACTGATTAGTGCTCAGCGTCGGTTGCAGTTACTTTTCATAGACACAAGATGGCGGCCTGTTACCTGACTGATCAGAACCCTGCATGGTTCCTCCGCCGTTACGAGCTGTCAAAGTGTTTTTCCTCCGTTTCTTGTTCCTAAAAAGAAAAGAGGAGGGGTTAAAGTTTGTCGAGGAGAGTTCATTGGTGTCAACGGGATCTTGTTTTGGCAGTGTGAGAGTTTACAAATGACAGAGGCAGCTGTTAGGAAGGAGAAACCAGAGAACCAGCAGCAGCTAGCGGAGGGTCAGGTCAGCGCAACCCGGGCTCTGCAGCATGTGGCTCGGACTCCCAGTCGCGTGGACAGCTCTCAAGCCCCGGTGGTGACGTTTTCCATCTGCAGAAACGGGAATAGTTTTATACTGGACTATTTACTGCTTGCAACAATTAAAACTTCACTAAAACAGGGAGAAATCTGATTTATTGAGTCTCACGCTGCAGTTAGCCGTTACTTTTTTCAGAACTTTTCTTGTTTGTGAACTTTTAACTTAAACTTTTAACTTTAAAATGGCTGTGAAATCTTTAAAACGCAAAATATTCACCATGTCGCCGCTGCAGTTTGCCGTTTATTGGCGTTTGTCGTTGATTTTCGTTTTCTTAGCGTTTCTCTTCTTTTTGGACATCTTAACGGCCGCGGCGGCGGAGGACACCTGTATCTATGACAACGACACCGATGCCAGCGCGAGGACGGTCTTCAACCAATCAGAGTCCGCGGAAATATTGAAACCCATTGATGATTGGACGGTTTTCTTCTCGAGCCAAAACGTGAGTTTAAACATTTTATTAATTTATGTATTTTAATTATTATTATCATTATGATTTATTTACTTACTGACTTACTTTTTTATTTTTAATTATTTATTTCTTATTATTATTTTACTTTGAGACACTTTACGTGAATAGATTTTTTGCTGACTAAGGATATTTTTAATTTTTGATATTTTTAGTTTTTGAGTAAACTTGACTTCAGTGAAAGTTTGTGTACCATTTACAACATACATTCCATAAGTTTTCTGGTTGAGTACATATTCACATTCAAAGTTGTATCAGTCATTCATAGACCACATTCATTACCAATGTACGTAGAAGTTAAGGGCAATTAAGGAGAGGTGTCTTTCCCATGGACACCACAACAATAATTACATGCATTTGCAAATTAATCCAATCAATTGTATTTCTATTGAACATTTTACAAACAAAACCAGCTTCCAAAGTGACAATAAAAACAATAAACAATACATATGTGTGTTGAAGATATAAAACATTTCCTCAAATATTAGCTATAGGCTAATGTAAAACTGAAAAAACAGTTCTTTTAAATCCAGTCTGTTTTTTCCCATATTACTTCAGCAGTGTGTTCAAGGCATTAGATTTCATAAGCAAACATCATGTTAGTAAATCAAAGACTTACTAACATGAAAAGTCTGTCGCAATAGTTAAAGAGCAGCCAAAATCCACAGTAGTTGGATAATACTTTACTCTTTACCCTTTGTGTGTGAGCCAAACTGTTATGACTGTAAACGGCACATGTTTGTTTCAGGAGGAGTTTGTTAGTTTTTGTGTTAAAGTCCATCTTGTGTAGGCTGACGCACAGAGATGATCACAGAAAACATTTGTGAGTTTTCTCTATGTATATTTATTATAAAAAGACCATATTATTGTTGATGTTAATTCCATTATTCCACATTATTCTATGTCTATGGTTCTTTGTCAGAAATTTAAAATGAAACACTAGTTATTGCAAAAGAGTTGAGTTCATTGATTACTGTTGCTATAAAACAGATTACTATAACAAGTCTCTGCAAGTTGCAGTTGCCTAATAAAATAACTTGTTTGTTTTGGCCCTGTCTATGAAATGTTATACCGGGAATAGAGCAACAACAATTAAAACCACGTAGCCTATAAATTATGTTTTGTCACTGTTGAACTTTTTAGNTTCTATTCTATTCTATTCTATTCTATTCTTCTATTCTATTCTATTCTATTTATTCTATTCTATTCTATTCTATTCCTTATCTAGATATAAAAACTTTTTTAAGCAAATCTGTATCTGTTTTAAGCCATAATTGCTTGAATCAAGAAAATAATTGCTTAGAAATTCTGTCAAGAGAACTTGACAGAGAACAAATGTTCTTACTGCACTGGCAGATTATTTAACTTGAAATACGACATTTTACCTCAAATAAGAAAACGTTTCTTATTATTTGAATAGCCTTTTTTGCAGTGGAGAAAACTTGTTATACAGTTTAAAATATCCTATATGCATCTGTATATTATCTGTTTAGTTCAAAACAGGCTTAGTATAAAAAATTATATTATTTGTCGAGTCCGTCCCACCATGTCCCACCAAATCCCCGAACCTGTCCCACTTTTGGAGTTTTTGAGGTGGTCACCCTAGTCGCGGGTTCGATTCCCGCATGGGCCCGGGCCTTTCTGTGTGGAGTTTGCATGTTTCTCCCCGTGTCTGGGTGGGTTTTCTCCGGGCACTCCGGTTTCCCCCACCAACCAATAACATGCATGTTAGGGTTATATCCTCCAGCTACGGTAGTCCTGACCAAGCCTAGCAACAACACCTGGAGATGGGTCCCCGAGCGCTGCACTGTGGCGATCACTGCTCCTGAGGAGATGCCCCAGAGGCATTGAAGGATGGGTCAAATGCAGAGGACAAATTTCCCTACGGGGACAATAAAGTGTACCTTATTTATCATGAAACAAGATCAAAATGATCAAACAGAAAGACTAATCCATGTGTGACGGATATAAAATCTGAATTTTTTTTTACTGGGACTACAAAGGAGACCTATTGTGTTTTTTCCCAGCTATTTAGTAAGAAACTATACTAAATGCAGATCAATAATATACCTTTTGTTCATTGTAAAACACAAAATTGATCGAAAATGCCTTGAAAACAGAAACGGCTCTACTGACATCCAGTTCAAAACTGCAGAACGGATAAGCCCCGCCTCTTCGTTTTAAATTTAAATGTAAGAAGCAAGAGATTTTAAATAACTTTTTTATTGTTTGAAAGTGGCTATGGGACAGTTTTGAACCATACATGCTTTAATTTGAGCATTATTCTTTTAAATTATAGCAAGTAAATACAGACAAGTAGGAGGGATAGGTGGTAGGTGAGAACAGGGATTTCTGAGCACTTAAGCACCAGCTGAAGAACAATACAAGATTACTCAGTCAAGCATAAATCAATTCAAATATAACTTTGAGTAAACTAATGGTGAAGGGAACAAGGTTAAATAGCTTTTTACATAATACACCCCCTTTAAAGGCGCTTAATATACCTTGAAAATGTAGGAATATTCTGCAAAGCTCTATTAATAGACAAAACACAACCGAGGAGCAGAGTACGAGGAGTGAACAGGGGACACGGACACAGCCGACCTCATGTTTGACGTTTTTGGAGCGTCTCTTCTTTCTTTTCGCAGACAGGGATGACTCATATCCATCTTCCCCACTCTCCACTGAATGATTGCTGGTGAAATGGCACATTTAAATTGCATGCTGAGTTGAGGTGATTTCCTGCCTACCTTGACGCCTATTTTGCTATGGAAATTTTATGATGCATTATTATAAGCAGCAGGGGTTCGGGATGGAAAATAATAACGAATCCTGGTGGGAAGAAGCTGTGCACCCTTATCTCTGAATTAATAAATACAAGTGTATTCTTGAGGGTCACACTCTTTTCCACAGCTTCTCTTTGTTAAATGCAGCACGTCTTAAGGTGCAAATGTAAGTGTAAAAGAGTGGTTTGCAAAGGATGTCTGGCTTTAAAACCATAACAACCTCATTTGGCTGATCACAACAGGCTTATTTGAATAAAGAGCCCACCAACCTAGAGCCATCATCATGTGAATCAGTGCGCCTCACATGTGAAATAAAAAGTCTGGTTTTGCTCTATTAATAACGCTCTCCCTGTTATCTCTGGCTGTAAAATGCCCATCGAATGAACTCATCAGAACTTAACCTTTTGTACCTTTTTACAGAAAATGGGTACAGACTAATTGGGCACACTATCGGATTAGTCCATTCACTTACTGAACTCAGACATCAGGTGCTCGTCGTTTTCGGATTAAAGTATTTCCAGGAAAGTTCAACAATATGTTCAGTTCTATTCGAGTGGATAGGTTTCTTTACGTCAGTCAAATCACTGATACAATCACTGCACATTTTATAACTGCAAAAGAAGAAAGTCTCTATTTAAATCTATCTAACATGCTAGCTCACTCAAATCTATTGCACATTGTGATGTATTATCTTACACAAGCACATTTAAAACAGCTGTTTCAAAAAGCAAAGCATTTTTATTGTTTGTTTTGCAAGAATAATATTTCAGTTGCATGTTAATTGAGTTTTTTTCAGTGTTTCTAAAGCAAACCCGTTGCACGGTGATTTGACCTTTCTATCACAAGGTGTTCTGATAATGGATGGCTTTTGCTCTGGGGCTGTATCTTATACAATAAAATCCACCAATCTTTGTTTGTTTATCGGCTGCCAGGTTGCTCTCAGGTCAGCTGAGCCACATTGTCCTGGGTCACCTTCAGTGGGACATGCCCAAGAAAGTGTGCTCAGCAGAAGCAACTTCAGCTAGGGATATGGAGGAGCAGCAGCTCTAATCTGAGCTCCTTCCTGTGATTGAGCTCTAAACCCAATCAGCTATGCTCAAGAAACTTTCATTATATTTGCAATCTTGTCACCTGACTCTATTAGATGGATTTTGTAAAAAAAAAAAAAAAAGTTCTTGAAAATAAATGTGACTTAGAACTGGAGCTAAGGGTCAACTTCCGTGGTGTAACACTTCGACCAATCATCTGCAAAAAGTCAGCATGATGTTGAGTTTTTTTTCTTTCCCGACGGCTTTCACTGGCAGTTCATTCATATTGACTGATTGATTGTGGTCATACCAGCTTGTCAAAGCCTGATCCTGTCAGATCTTAGAAACTAAGCAAGTTAGGGCCTGGTTAGTACTTGGATGGGAGACCGCTGGAACACCAGGTGCCACAGTGGGATGACAAGAGTGGATTGTCGTTGTGTCCTTGGCCAAGTCACTTAAATCAAATTACTTGTACCTGCGTACACTCACCCAGGGTACATTAATTGTACAGTGCTTTGTAAGGTGAAAAAGTGCTGTATAAATAAAGACCATTACCATGATAATGAGTAGAACTCAAAAGGGGCATGAGTCAGTTTAGCAACCTTGTCCAAATATAAAAAATACTGTCTTGATTTGATCCATTAGCCAGATCTGTCTATGATCGAGAGAAGAGAATAATGCAAGATCGAACTAAAAACACATATTTTCTTTCTTTTTTATTTTTGGAGTTTTCAATGAGACCAAACTTGTATCATTAGACACATTAACCTGAATGTGAATACAAAAAAGGTTTACTTACTGTCACCTGTTGCTACGGTAACAGTCTCCCAATAGCTCTGACAGACAAATCAGGTTTATCGTCTTTCTGTGACAATGGGATGTGAAAAGTGTAGCAAATGAATACCCCACGTCTCTCACGCTGGTACACACAACTCGAAATGTGGGCTTAGCATTTGTCAGTTTAAGTTTGAGGAAAGTTTACTGGCACCGGCTATTAGCATGCGGCCAGGAAGATGTCTGGAGAGGGTTAGCTAATCAAACAAGCAGACGTCGAAGCCAAGACTCATTTGAATGGCTCTTAAGACAGTCATTTTGCTGATTAGTGCACCGAGTTGCCTCTGTGCAACAAAACACATAATAACTACACTGGGAACACATGCGGTCAAACCACTGCCAACATAAACTGAGCTTAGACTGCATTTTAGCATTGGCCATGTGTCATATTTCTGTCCATCGATGTCTTCAGGTCTTCTCTTTGACAGTTATATTTATTTAATGATTATTAGATGCAGAGTTAGCAAGTAATACGTATTTTTACTCAAGTACTTAGGTTTATATTAAAAACTATAATTTTTAACAATTAAATAAGTCTGTGGTAACAGTTGCCAAATTTCTAGTACTCTAGTAGTTTTAACCGAATAACTTTTGGCAGTCTGTTTGTACTTTTTACTAATTTTACTTAAGTAAATTTACACATGTTTACTTTTATACTTTTACTCAAGTAAAGGAGTTTTACACGTGTATCTGTACTTTTACTTGAGTAGTTAACTTCAGTACTTTTACCATCTCTGATTAGATGCTCATAAATAAAAACTTTGTCAAATTTCAGCCTATCAATCAAAATGTTTACAGTCATGTTAGAAAAAATATAATAAAGCAAACACATATAGACCACTGATTAAAGTTTGCTGAAATTATTTTTATGCCATGCTAATCCGTTTGCTGAAAGCCAAACACCCGGGTGATATTTAGCTTTAATGGGCTAATCAAAGTTGCTGCAAAAATAAGCCAATTACATTTATTAATGTCCATTTTCATTAGACCCCGTTTCAGAGTCCCCAGCTTTTCATTTGCTTCCATTAAAGGTTTTTTCCTGATGAATAACTACAAAAATGTAAATAATTCGCAACCAAGGCCTGGGAGAGTGCATTAATTCACTTAATTAAAGTTTAAATCTGTATTTTTAATTTATTGATGGTGACAAACAGAGAGGCAGTTTTATATAGATTAAAACCAGAAGCTTGTTGGTGTTGTAAAAGCTTTGACCTATTGGATAATGGGGACAATTCAGAGTTAATGACGCTAAATTAACTGTGGCTCATGAACAGTCATTGTTGATTGGCCCCCTGTTTAAAATACACAAGTAGATCTTTGCTGCAGCTGTTAGATTTTGTTTTGCAGTGTGACACCATAAACATAACAGATTTTTTCATGTGGCTTATTTTAATAAGGTAATAAATATGTTTTTTTTTTTCTTGGTTCGTGCATTCACCTGTCCTAACCCTAACTTTGTTTTGCAAGTTTTGTCTTGTAAATATTCAGGCGGCTGAGGGTCTTTCTGCAGAGTTTGCAAGTTTTCTCAGAGTCTGGTTTTCCACAGGGAACTCCAGTTTCCTCCATCAACCAAAAATATACAAGTCAGCTCCAGATTGCACCAGCAGCTTTGAAAGATAGGACCACTACAGAAAGGGAATTTTAACGTAACTTCAAACAGGCAAACTCACACAAACATGAATAGTGAACAAATTTGGTTCACTTTTCATGTTTTTCTTTTTTGGTTGAAGACCCTAACCATTCTTCAAGTTTAACAGGTAGGTAAATCTTAACCTACCCCAGTCCTAAACTTAAGCCTAAACTTACCCGTTAAACCACCTGTGTCAAACTCAAGGCCCGGGGCCAGATGCAGCCCTCAAGGTCTTATAAGTCATTTTCAGACTAATGCAGATGTATATTCAGTTGTTGTCACTTCAATAAATATACAATAATCAAAAACAACTATTATTTGTGGTATGTCAAAGATTAGTAAGGTTAATTTCAGTTACAACCAGCCCTTGGAGGACAACCTCAATGCCAACGTGGCCCTTTGTCAAAATGAGCACCCCTGCGTTAAACCTAAAGAAAATGTTGCCTCGTGGCTTCAACCTAAATTCCTGTTTTTGTTTTTAGCATTTTTGACATTTTGTTGTACAGAGAGATTACTGGTTGACACCGGTCATTTCCGCTGTGTGCTCCATGCTGAAAGAAACACTGTCCTGACAGGTGCACCAGCAGCAAGAATGGATCACATGCAGAGAATGCATTCCTATCACAAGGAATTATTTCTTTAAATCTAAGCCTCCATCTGACACAGAATGGCACCTAGGCCCTTCTTAATAAAGTCAAATCAAATCATCAAAAATGATACCAGTCGTCTGTGAAGACTTCCCAAGATTGCAAACTTAGTAAACATCAGTGTTAGAAAATCAAACAAAGAAACAGTCATTGGTCAATACCAAACAGAAACAGAAAATCAGAAACAGTCAGACAAGTACAGTATGTCGATGCAGAACGCTATGCCATCATCAAATCAAATGTATGGATTCTCCGCTCTTATAATAATGCTCAAACAACATCGCTGCCAGGTGGTGTTTCTTTGTTTAGTGTGCAGTTTGTTTTAGAGAGATATAAAAAAGCAATTCCATAAAAGGATGTGATTCAATACCTCTGGATGCTAACAATATTCTTCATATGGCATCTTGATGAGCCACTATTGAACAAAACATAATAGATTTTTTTGTTGTTGCGGGCAAGCAGTTCCCTCGGCACCACTTTAGGTCCATTATTCTTTTAAGCCAAATCAAAAACGACAGGGCAATAAGTTGAAGGAGAGAAATTTGTCTGATTTGTGGCAAGAGTCAATAGAGCCGTTGTGAAGCAGCAGTAATTATGACAATGATCTTTAAACAAAAATATATTCAATTTTCACAACAATAGCTTCAATTTGCATGCACCTGATTAAGCGTATTATCACTTTGGGTAATTAAGAAAACAACAGACATATAATTCATTTAGTCTTAGTCCTTTGTCTTGTGATCTGGTGTCACGAGAGACCGGCTATTTATTTATTTCTAACAAACAGGATTTTGTGCTGGCGGAGATTTAAATCGACACGTCCTCACTTGTTCAAAGCGAACATGAGCATGCTGCACAAGTCAATTTCCTTTCAACGTTTCATTGGCGCTGCAGCTTTGAAGACAGGCATCCATAATGAACAACATCAATTTTCCTTCCAATTAGACTATTTATCTGGGTTTACTTCACCTATAGTGTGTAGCCTGTTCCTCCCAGATGCATTTTAATGAAGGAGATGTCTGAACGTTTTCTTTGGTAAAAAAAAAAAAATTCAGCACTGGGATTTAAAGGGTTAGAGATGGCAATTACTTCCATCCAATTTGTCTTAACAGGCGTCATAGGGTTTAGGGTCACATGATGAAAGTTGGGAAAAAGAGAGAGAACGTAAGCTGCAAAGAGAGAATGAGCAACATGGAGGCTTGTGTTGAGCATAAGAAGAGGTCTGCGGAGCTTTCATCTGGAAAATGGAATAAACGGAGCGCATCATATCAGCCCAAAGCAGCCTGATAAAAGGTAACAGACAGGAACCTGCTCATACTGCACAGGTCAATCAAACTGCAGATGTAAAGAGTGAAGCTAAGGCTTACATGTAGACACGAGAATGATGGAGAACAAATCAAAGACAGGTAAACTGGGGGTAGTAATATTATTCAGGACAGGTTACATAAAGGTAGTCATACTGTTGTTGTGCATGTGAGCCACACACTCAATACTTGACCAACACCAGTCACAAGACATCGATAGTGCAGCAGGAAGATAATCTGGTTTAAAATCTTGGTTTGTAGCGCAAAGTTAAGAGTAAAAGAAGAAAAAAAAAGCAATAATAACTTTTAAATTTAAAATCTGTTTCTGAAATTATAAATGGCATTTTTCACCCACAACTTAATGGATTAGCCCCAAGGATGTCTTCAAACTTTTAATATTTATATATTTTATTCAGAATCAGTAGGGGATTTATAATGGGAATCTGTACTTACCGTACGTACGAAACCTGGGGGCAAGGCTGCCTTTTTCCCCATCGGCCCTTCGACTACCAAGCACCGAACACACACCAGATTCATACTAGGCAATGTAGGTGAAGTGCCTTGCCTAAGTTTCTCCTTTAGCTGTTTCATGCGGAAGTGTCCAGCGGTCTCCCATCCATTTACTGAGTTTCTGAGGCATTTACAAGTCGGTATGGCCATAAATAATAAAAAATTGATGAAAAAAATCTACTTTTGTTCATCCAAAAGTTATTTAAAGCAGAACTGTAGCTGACAAGCATAGTGAAGGGGTGAGCAATTATTTATACCCGAGGGCATTTCAAACCCAGACAAGTGGTGAGGGCTGGACTTAATGAAGCAAATTCTTGCTTATATTATAATTGCTTAAGGGAAACAGATAAAAAAAAAAAAAATTTACAAGAACAATTATGTAACAATTATGAGGGGAAAAGTTGAAGTATCAGGACACAGAAGAATAATTTGGATAAGTCAAACATTTAGGCTATAAAAAAGTTCATTCTATTATGTCAAACTTTACAATTTTGATCTGTATGTGTACATTATCACCATGACTAAAATCAATTTTAATCATGTGTAATTTTAATCTTGAAATCTTGATATTTATTTATGTTTATTCTTGTCATATTATTATTTTTCTTGCAAAATTACAGAGATTTAAAGTTTCAACTTGTATGTTTCAACTTAAATGTAAGTTTAATCTTGAAATGTTACAAGTTTATTCTCGTGTTTACTTCCTTATATTTTGTCAAACATTTAGTTTCTCAAAACAAGCCCCTGGGCCTCAATTTGCCCAGATCTGACATAATGCTTGTTTTAGCTTCAAGTAAGACAAAGTACATTGCTGTTGACCCATTCCCCCTTTGTTAAGTTTTATATCACTAGATAAAAATACTCAACATGAAACAGGATGCACAAGACCAAAAAAAAAAAAAAAAAACCCCACAGGGAAACAAGACAAAGAAGATGGAGAACCAGTGTTGCAGAGTAGGACATGAACAAAACAACACGTAAGAATGTGTAAGCTTGAAGAAACCCATTAAGTGTAAAGCAGGTTGGCAGGCTGCGACGGAGGACCGGGCGCTTTGTGAGAGTGAAACATTTCGTATGCCAAAGCGCTGGTGTAATAGCAGCGAGCCGTCTCCCCTGACAGTGCTGGGGACCCTCGGCTGCACATGCAACATTTAAATGAAGCCATTAAAATTTAAAGTGTCTCTATTCCAATGACAGACTCTCCGCCATGCGCCCACTGAGCCAGAGGTAAATGGGACATAAACATGGCGCCTCTGAAGTTAAATTTGTTTTCGAGTCAGATGTAGCTCAACATATTGGACACCTGTTGGTTCGTTCCAATCAATTTAGACTTGCAAAACAGCGCTTGAATTTTGAACTTGATCGCGCAGAAGTTCTCATTGTGGTGGGTGCGTCTATAGCTGTGATGTTAAGTCGGCGCATTTAATTTATTTTATCGTCACATTTACCATCACCAGTGTGTGTATTGAGCTGTTGGTTGTTCATTATTCACACTGCACTTGGCCCAGCTCTCAGTATTTTTGGCTAGTATGCTTGTTAGACAGGAGAGCTGGAAAGGCAGACTGGATTGAAACGTTAGGCTAAAACCAAAATACATAACAGTGTTGCTTCTTGTCCACATGGTTTAAGAAATTTTTTTAAAATGGTTCTAAATTTGACCAGGACTAGGATTTTGCCAATTGTGCAGTTAAATGATGGGAGAAACCGTTAAGCAAAGGAATTCTATAAGCTCAAGAGAAGAGGACTTGAACCAATTCCTTTCAGCGCTAACCCTCAGCCACTATAGGTCACCACAGACACTTAGGTCCATAACCCAACATTGTAAAAAAAAAAAGTTCCAGAGTTCCAGAGTAGCTTTGATGCAAACACTGAGTGCGATCGTGTATCCTGGTTCTGAGCAGTATGAGTTTGGGGAGATGTGGCCAGAGAAAGAATTTTTGTAAGAGATTTTTTTGTTTCTCTCTTTAGGTCTTTGCGTCACTGCGATCATTTGTCAGGACGCATCATCGTGAGGTTCACATGAGACATTTCTTCATCATCTGCAAAAAAATGTAACGCTTTGTGCACATAGTCAAAGTGCTGGATTCCTTTTTATGAGCATTACGCACAACATCTCCAATGTATCGGATTCTTAAATGATGTGAGAAGCACAGACTTTGGCAAACAAACGTTGACTTTGTTTTTCATTTCACGCCCACAAAACAATATGACAACTCATACCTCTAATGCCCATCGGTTCTCCTGTGACGTTTACAAACATGGTTTAATTCACATTTCATTGTTCACTTTTAGAACCGCATACACGAAAGAAAACACTCTGCGCTCAACCACGTGACAAATGCACTGTTCTCTGCTTGCTGCTGCGCTGTGTTGTCTCTGTTCTTCTTGTGACATGATTCGCATCATGTGAGACAAATATTCATTGTAAATGTCTATATGTCTGTGGCCTCACAAAAGATCCTAAACTCCTCTGTTCAGCCGGCTTAAGACTGTAGAACGCTGTCAGAGCTTTGGTGATTTTTAACAGTGGAAATAATATCAGATGCCTGAAGTTCGTTCCCATAACTAGGATATTCGAAAAACCAGGTTATTGAACGCTAAAAATTGCAAAAGGTCAAATGATAAAAGTAACTGTGAGTGCAATTTTATTAGTAAATATCAAATATGTGACTGGAAAATGGCTAGGATTGAAAAACATAACAGTTGTTGGTTGGTTATTGTTGGTTATACTGGACGGCAGAGACAAAAACTACATTTATTATGACTGTGAATAGTGTCTTGAACATCAAATATAAAAGTTGTCCCATTCAGAAGTAGCTTGGGGCAGATATTTCCGTTGACATACTGTATGATGAACTGTGAGAGTAAAAAATATATTTTAAAGTAGCTTCTTATCATTGTTCTCGTAAGAAAGAAGAGTAATAACCAGGAAAACTTTTAAAAATGAGCTTACACAGCTGACATCTGTTGTCTTGTAACAATTATTGAGCCCATATATATTTTCACCTGAATACAGCTCCATTATAATTATTTATACAACCAAGAACAATTCAAACTTAAAGCCTGCGCTGCTCAGAATAGAATAGATTTTCGGGAGCCTTGTTTGTCTTTTTGTGTTAAATCAATTCAGCGTTAATGCCAGATTCTGCTCGCAGCGCTGCATGCTAATCATTACTTACCTATTTGATAATTTTCTCTCCTTTTATTCTATTCTGGTTGTATTTGTTTTGGGCGGGATCATTTTTGCCCGATGAAAGAAAAGCGACATGCATATTCAAACTCAAAACACAGACTTGTATATCACCTTAAATCTTTATTAGGCGTTTCTCTTATAGTTTAGCAAAGCAAACATCAAAGTATGAAGGCATCTTTTCATAGAACTGTCATTGATCTGATCTTTACTATGGCACCACTCAAAAATCATAGAGGAATCATACCGACGTCAAAAAGAAAAGGGCTTAAGTTTCATGAAAAAGAACAGTAGATATTAGCCATTATGAGTAAAAATAGTACCAGTAAGTATTAGCCATCTGCATTTATCGAAGATTTCAGACTCAAACCACTGCCCTTGATAAGAAATAAGGCAGATTCCTTTTGAAGAGACAATCTGGTTAGAGACAGAAGCGAAGAAAGAAAGAAAGAAAGTAAGAAACTCATGAATATGTTGAAGTGAATGCAATTTTCTGGCATGCGCTGGCTCCAAAATGGACAAAGAAAGAGGAACAGGGTAAAGATGCTCACATCAGGGTTTAGGAATAATGACGCTGGGCGATTTTGAACAATGAGAATGGAATCAAATAGTTTGTTTTTCTACTGAATAGGATCTGGATTGCAAAGTTGTCACTGTCTAAAATCTATTTTTTTTTAATGAAAGTTGAGACAAACACATTTTCACTTTGGTGCTGAATGTTTAGGCCAGTTGGCTTGTTTGTTTAATTTCTTGTTTAATAGACTTTTTAAATTCTATTATAGAAATTGTGTTAAAGATGCACATTGACAAAGACAATGATACTTTAAAGGACTTGTCTCATGAAGGTAATGACTGTAAAATTGTATAAAGTTAACCAGTACTCTATGATAAATCTATTGTATTTATCTTGTTTTAAAGCATACTTCTCGCCAACAACTTTCAATTTAGATTAAATTCTGCTTTCCTTTTACCGTTTTATACTTGTTTTTATTTTAAATATTTTGTCTCTATTTGAAGCTGCACCAAAGCCCAGATACATTTTCTTATTTTGATATGTATTTTTACTTGCTGCAGTGGTAGATAATTGAATTTGTTTCTAGTAAACTTTTAGCTAAAACATCTTCATTTTTCTTGTCTTAAAAATACATTTTTCTGCAGTGTAATACAATAATTTTCATTAAAAGGACATGTTTGAAACAATCAGACATCTGAAAGCACATTTTGCTCAACATTTACTTGTTTTTCAGGCTCACTCAGTGTCTCACAGTGTATTTAGTGTATTAGTTCAAGATTGAGAAGAAAGTTATTTACGAGGTCTTACGAGGACTTATATAATTCAAAATAACTAAGTGATGTTTTTACCTTTAATATTGTCAAAGTTAAACAAAATCTGGCATTGTGTACTGTTAAAAACTCAAAAGAACCTCTCTCTCGCTCTCTCAGACACACAGCAGTAAAATGTGAAATGGCGAACACACAGTGAGGTATGGCTCATCGTCTGGTTGATATGTTCAAGTCCTATAGGTTCTGTATGTACATTAATACATAGATACATATACATATACATACATTGTTTGGGGGTGAGTCTAATGTTTGAACAAAGAGAAAAGGCAAAGTAAAATTGGGGTGTGAGCGTGGTGGGAACGGTGTTTGCCCTGTCGCCAGAGCTGCCCTGTTCATGGGGGTCCGCACAGTTTGCTGGCTGTCAGATGAAGTTTGATTGTCCGCCCCTCAGCTGGTCAATCTTTCTTCTCACGGTCAGTGTCTGAGAGAGAAACAAAAACAAACAAGTGGGGTTTTAAAATATGACAGAAAACAAGGTAATATGAAAACAGTGAGATCCTATTCAAATTCAAAACTCTTTATTGGTCTTCATCAAAAGGCACACACAACAGCTGCACAATCACACACAAACAGAGCAACTGTTAAACTAGTATAAATTATTCATATAGAAATGCTTCAGAGCAACCCATAATAATCTTAAATGTACAACATTTAGAAACTTGGTGTGTATATGCTAAAACCTAAAAGCATTTTGAGAAAGTGTCTTTTGAAGGTACATTGTATGGATGCAAGAAGATTAAATTAAAAAGAAAGAAAGATAAAATGAGAGGGAGAAAAAAGAAACAAATTGGACAAATGTGTTGTTTCTAGTAAAAGTCTATATTAAAAAAGAAAATCAATAAAAATAATTGAAAAAAAAATAAATAATATATATATATATTTCAGAGTTTTCACATTTGAAATAGATTCTAAATCTTAAAAAAAAACAACATGTATATGCAGTATATTTGTGGCATTTTAAGCCCATTTCTATTTCAAATTTGGTCCCATAGTGATTATGTGTTCTCTATAGTATATTATATAATAGCATATTGGCTCTTCAACTCAGGTAAATCTGGCACATGACCCATACTAAACATAAAAAAATGATTTACTGGTTTGATTCTGGGTTAGAGTATCTGCTCTTGCGCAATCTTTCAGTATCTGCATTTTGTTTATTTCCCCTCCAAAAATAAAATAAGAACACAGTAGCAGTTTATACTATTAAAACAAATCTAATGTTAACACATTTTTAAAATTCAAATTAAATCTCTGGCCCAGAAGTACCTGCCCACCGAAAATTCTGTCCCTAAGTAAAAGTTGAATAACTCTGGCATATACTGTATAGCCATGAAAGACTCACTAAGGACAGTTTCACACCAGAAAGTCCAAGCATACGGAACTTTCAGAAGTGTTCTACTATTATAGTTTAGGTTCCAGAGTTTTGGCCTCCAGAAAGTCTGAAAATCCGGACTTTCAGACGCTCTGTGATGCTAGTCTTTCTGTTGTCATGGCAATGAGCAAAGCGGGGCTTCTGTGATGGTGATTGGCTAAATATATAACCAGTCAGAAGCACATCTGGACTTTGGACCAAACCAATCTGCAAAGTTCTAAAGTCTGGACCAAAGGCTGCTAGTGTAAAGGCAGCCTATAAAACATAATCTTATGGTCTGAGTTGAGAGAGAACAGAGACAATGAACAAAAACTAAATTATGAGAACATGGTGTAAACTAATTCAACAGCATCACTTTGAGTAAAACTGTAATATTCTTTGAGGACTTTAGACTCTATTTGTAAATGAGATGTGACAGCTCCAGGTAGAAGTTATTATTTCAGAAACTGTCGGTGGCACTTCTAAGAATCTGACAGTCAGAGAAGCTGTGTTTGTCTGTTTATCGCGCTCCGAGTGTGATTACGAGAAATAGAGGAGAATCGACTCAGTTTATTGAAAGACGCCTTCACCTCTGAATGGTTAATAGCTGCGATCTCCAAGTAACTTTTTAACAAACAAAAACATGGAAACTGACTTGCAATAACCCTAAAAATACTGAATGTTGACCTAAATGTCATCTTTTTCTATGTAATTCTTTTCTACTGAGCCAAAGCAAATAATACGTTTTAAAGCAGACATACTGTACACTGTCTTTTAGGAACATTTAGCCATGTTCTAATTGGCCCCTTTTCATTGAATATCTTGAAATTGTATTTACAGTGATTCAACATTTTTAGTAACTATAGACCATTGTAAGTTACAAGTTGACATTGTAGCAGAATAATTTGGCAGAAAAGAAATAGGCTACATTTTTTATAAAAACTACTTGCTTTTGCTGCTAAAAAAAAAAAAAAGTTGTTTTATTGTTTAGCTTCACTTTAAAGGGTTTGGAGAATAGTCCACATGTATTGTATCCCAAATGATTACTGCAATGAGTTTAGATCAAAGGTCAAATTTAGTTATGAAGCAGCTTTATAAAGCACATTTCCAAACAGACACACTGTGCCAAATGCTGTACAGGCCAAACATGAGACAAAAATACAATGTTACAATTCAATACTGAAATAAATAAAATTTAAAAAGTAATAACTAAGCGAGACAATGAAATGTCCAGCTCAACTGAGTAAAAAGCCAGTCTAAAAAAGTGAGTTTTCAACATTAATTTGAAAAGTCCAAATGAGCTCTGTTTTCAATCTAGACCTGGAGCAGTCCAGGGACAACTGGTCAGTCGACCTTAATGCTCTGCCTGGAGTGTGCAAAAAGAGCATTTCAGACAAGTAACTTGTGTAAAGGAGCAGGGTTTATATGAGTAATCTTCCTCCTGTTCCTTCTGTTCATGCTGAAGTGGAAGGAGAAAAGAAAAAAAAAAATGTGTTGGGTTTTTATTTTATTTATTTATTTTTTCTTTCACTTACAGTATGTTATGTTAACACCATTGATGGCATGAACAGTAAATAAATAAATTAATAAATTAATCATCATTGATTTCAGAAGGAATAAAGCTCAACACAGTGGCTTAATTATCAATGGTGAAGAGGTAGAGAGGGTCCCAAATTTTAAATTCTTGGGCGTGCAGATCACCGAGGACTTGAGCTGGAGCCTAAATACATCTGACATTATCAAAAGGGCCCAACAGCGACTGTTTTTTCTGCGCACCCTCCGCCGCAACAGGCTCTCTCAGAAGCTGCTGATCAATTTTTACAGATGCACCATAGAAAGCATTTTAACATACTGCTGTACATCATGGTACTCAAACTGCACAGCTGCCCAGAAGAAGGACCTGCAGCGGGTGGTGAGGACAGCTGAAAGGGTAGTGGGTTCCTCTCTCCCAGACCTGGACAGCATCTATTCCACGCGTCTCCTCACACGCGCCTCCAACATCCTGCAGGACCCTACACATCCTGGAAACGGTTTCTTCTCCACTCTGCCTTCTGGAAGGCTCAAAACACCCATTACTCGCACAAACCGGCTACGCAACAGCTTCTACCCACGAGCTGTGGACATACTACAGGCACATAGGCACAGATAAAAGGCCTGAAGGGACATCATTATTTATAAACTGTTTTTATCTAGGATTAATGTGGGAATGAGAGGGTATTTATTAATATTTATTCATTTTATAACTTGGATACTGCTGCTGTGTGTTTTAGCTCTATCGAAGTTTCGTTGTATTGTATACAATGACAATAATAAATAAATCTAAATCTAAATCTAATAAAAGTAATAAAATGCTAGATTGTACAGCGACTTCTAAACAACTGTAAACCAGTGAAGAGAGGACAGCACAGGGCTAATATGTCCCATTGAAGAAGCATGCAGATACACTTTAGACCAGTTGTAGTCTGCCAACTGAAGACTGGTCAGGTGAATGACAATAGTCCAACCGAGACATTGGACTATTTGAGTCAAAAAAACAACAACAGGCTAAACAAGAAAATGCTGATTTAACATAAAAATAACAGTCATCCTTTTCGTAAGCGTGAACACAGTGAGATAACCATGTAACACAGTGATTGTTTTGTGATGTGTCAGTGTGGGAACAGGAGCTAACAGGAACAGGAGATAAAGTCACAAAAAGCAGTGCTAAAAGCTCCTGTCTTGCTGTGCCCATGTACAGAGGTGCCCAGCGTTATGTGTTTTCTAATGCGCTCACAGAACACAGCGTACACACACTTCCTCTGTCTCTTTCTCTGCCATTGTCAGAGTTCTCTGCCTCCACCACAGGCCTTTGTCTCTGCCCAACTTATTCATATGCTGCTAGCCTGTCCTATTTATTCAAGCCAGGCAATCTGTTCACAACTTAATGAATTTTTGCTACCTGGGAAATAGCTCATGCCCAAATGTGAAATGCCTTTCTTGAGCCGTGCAGACAGACGTGGGTAGTGTAAAAGAAAAATATAACAGATAGTACTGTACTGTAGCAAGCAGAAGAAAAAAGTAAGTATAAGAAAAAGTAGCCACCTATATTCAAAGAAACATCACCAGATAGTAGGCTACATCAAAACCTTATTAAGTTCCAGTTATAATAGTTTCTTTAAAATTAAACAATGAAAACAAAGGGTGTTAATTATTAATTGTGTACAGCTGTGAAGATTTAAACTGAGTTAAGCCCACAAACCAGATTTGACGGTGCTTTAAAAACAAGGTTCCTTAGTAAACTGTTTATAAGGCATTAATAAAGATGTGGTATAAGTTTCACATTTAGCATTAATCAAAACACACTAGCTGAATAAACGATCTGCAGAACATTATTAAACTGCTCATATTTTAAAAGATTCAAGTTATCAATGCTTATAAATGCTTAAATACAGAAAACTTACTGATTACTAATGTCCTACTAAAGGGGCAGAAGCCAGTTTTTGCTTCCTTGAAAGTGTAAACAAACAGAAATAATACATTTTAAACTTCCTACATCAGTCCACATGTTTCGTTCATTTACCTAATGCATTCTGAACCAAATTTTTCACCATGGAGTGTTTTAAGCTTTTTTCACAGCTGTTAGGAGCTAGACGTGTCGGCGGAAGCCTAATTTTTTTCTCCAACCCAGTTACCATCCACCATCATTTTGCAATGGTGGCTATGCTAGCAAAAGTTTATATTTTAAAATATTTACTTAAGGGATTTGGGTAAGGTTAGGGTTAGGATTACGGTTAGGCTTAGATTAACTTAATTTGGTTAAGTTTAAGTATTTGGGAAAGGTACACTAACCAGAACTGCATTGGTAAAACTAAAAACACGTGTCTGAAGGCTAATGGCACTTAGCGACAATGCTAACAACAACAACAGACAAACTTAGCGAAGATGATAGAACAATGTGACATTATTAGATGTAGTCAAGACATTGCGGACTAATCTTTACTTGAATAGATACATTAACAAGATATCTGCGCTAAGGGGAAAATGATTTAAGTTATTTTTTTGTATAAAATCAGGACTAACTAAGAAACCTTATAGCCTAAAAGCTAGGTTGTAGGCTACTTTATAATGTTTTGCACTTGGACAGACTATTTACTGTATCTTTCAGTTGACTAAATGAGCTAAGTATGCCAGTGTATTTAGCATTGAAGAATAAAAGTAACTTATAGACAGAAAAATAACCTACATGTTTACAGATCTCTGCATATACAGAGATGACAAAACTAAATGAAGACAGACAAATCCAGTGCACTCCAGTTTCCTGCTCTCAAATTACATCCCGTCTTATTACCCCAAATCTCGCTGGAGACCCAGAATAACAACAGCGTGCTATCCTTCTCAAATATGATTTATTGGCATGATTACTTCCCCTACAGTCCGTGTTAAAATAATATGCATTGCCCGCTTGATTTATTAAACGTCTGATGGTCGAGTTTGTGGGCAATTTATCACACTCAATCTCCAAAGACGCACACACTGACACATTCATACCAAAAAAAAATCAGGGTCAGAGCTGAGGGGTCCCGGGACGTGGTGAGTGCGGGTTTACAAATGCGTTTGGCCCTGAAGGAGCACAGACTGAGAGTGCCTGCTTCCCTGCCCCAGCTGAGAACGGCAATAAGACAGGAGTGGATCGTGTTCGGGATGAGGAGGGAGAGAGAAGAGGGTGTACCAGGCATAAAAATGTCTAAAGGCTCGATAGCACTCAGAATCTCGCCAAGGAACGAAGCGCATTTTAATTCAGCAGCTGCAGTCGCTAATAAGAGCTGGGTTTATAAATAAAGATGGCAGTGATAAGCGCTTCATCTGTGTCCTTACCTTTGGACTGCGAGTTGTCAGTAGCATTCAAATCTGCTGGATTCTTAACTTCCTCCTTTGTATCTGCGACAAAAAAGGGAAAAGTGGGTTGGAATTAGTCAAAGCAACTTTGTATTTTTTATAATCTTTGTCACTGAGTTGTATTTTTTAAGGTTTCTTCTTCTTGATCTGTGCAGATGCTAAATTGAAAGTGTGTGTTTTGCATTTTATTACTACTGAAAGATGCAAACAAATGGTCTTCCACAAATCCATTATACACAACTTCAAAATTAGCATTTTTAGGGTCTGATACAAATAGTGGTGTCAGGGTTTTGCTCTCCTTAGTCGATTTTGTACATGAGCAAATGCTTGATAAAAGAGGCCCTAACAGTGTGTATTCAAGTGTTAATACACAATTAACACCTTAAAGTACACCTTAACCTTACAGTAATTAAAAGAAAAAAATGTCTTGAAAACAATCTCGATGCAACGTTGAAAACTGTGCATAAAACTTAAAAGAAAGGCGGTAGATAATGACAAAAACAATATTGGTCTGGTAAATATTATTATTTGGAAAAAGAAGATCATAAAGACGAAGATGACAACAAAGAAGAACAATTTGTAGCTCATTTCATACAGAAATTGCAACAAAATGTGCTTCCCAACAAAACATAGCTTACACAAAAACAAGCATTAGAAAAAAAACAACAACAACCAACAACAATAAAAAACAAAGATAAAGATGCAACAATTTTGTTTTCATGAGCTGAAATTAAAGACAGAAAATATTCAACTATTTGGGTTCGTGGCAACTTCTCCTCTGCCCAACTGTGGGACATATCATGATAATGGTTAGACAGCATGGATGTGCTTTATGCCTTGTCCACACGGAGACAAAATGTGGATATTTTAAAACTATTTGCATAAACATGGAGCTGTCTTAGAATTTGTGAGTGTCCACACAAATCAGTAAACCAGCTTAAAGCCGGTGTAATGCCTGTAACTGACCAGAGTGTGGTGCTGTGACACTGACACAGACAGGAAGTAGAAATGACACTGTGCATGTGCAATAAAGTTGTTTAACAAAAATATAAACTTAGCAGAGAACTCTTTTCGACTTAGCAAAAATTCTAAATGAACGTGAATCTAAACCGATGTCTTTGGAATATACAAAGCTTCAAAATGGAATTTATGGAGATTATAGTGGATTTATAGCAATTGTTTTCTGTTTTTTATGGAGCAATTAGACGGCAGATTTTCGCAGTGAACATAATATAAATGTCAGTACATTCTGCAGATGAGACGTGACTCTGGGGCAGTGATATCATTATGGAAAAAAAAAAGTTTCAGATACAGCGTAACTGCGGAGACGCTACACTGGAGTTTTGAAATCTTTTCACTCTGGGACCTGGTTTCAGAAATATTAATTTTCAGAGTTCTGAAACTCCTGCTTCGTGTGGACAATGTGTGGTTTGGATCAAATATTTTTTTCTGAAATGCCTGAACTTGGCTTCGTGTGGACAAGGCATTAGTCTGGTCACATCAAAATAAAATTAACACTTAACACAGCGTTACACATTTTTGGAAGAGCTGTAGCTTTTGCATTAAATGTTCAGTTTTCTAGTGTCGTGTTTATATTTTGTTTAGTCTGGCTGCTAATTTGCATTTAAGCAGTTAATGTGATAGTTTGAATTTATCTATTTCTTTTTTTTCAGTATCAGTATATATCAGTATATAGAAGCAAGTGTTTGGACGAACACAACAAAACAATGTTTTTGGCTATATAAAAGTTAAAGACCTGTAAGCAATATTGTTACTAACATATTTCCTCAATGTAATGCTTCATCTACTGGATTTGCTTGTTTTATTTGAAACGATAGCAATATAAAACACAATAATCTGAAGAGTATGTTTGCGAGACAATTGCCTTTCTCTTATATGTCCGGATGAAGAGCTGGGAAAAGTTACAATCAAAGTAAAACATGTTTTGTTCTGTCTGCTTGCAAGACAAATCACCCAAACAATCTGTGCTTTATACTCTGCTGGATATGAGGCTCTCTGATTCTGATGATAGCTTTTATTACTTTTGCATCTATATTACACTGTCTGTTTCTCACTGTGCGGCGGACATGGAGATCCTAAGCATATAATCAAAGTGTTTTCTGTGATGTTTTATGAACGCTGAGGCAGGTATGTGTGTGTAAACAGCAGAGAAAACTCAAAGACGGAGCGATGTAGAGAATATAGGTCTGTGTGAAGTGGTAGCAACACTCACCTACGTTGCTGGAGCCGGTTTCATTGATGTCGGAAACATCTGGAAAAAAGGGAAAAGAAACAGAAAGAATTGTTATAGTCAAGTGCAAATATGTCACGTATCGCCGAACACAGCTCCACAGCATAACAATGAAGCAAAGGCCACAGAACAGCTTTACAATACATTGCAGTAAACCTTATGAGAAATGATGCTCTGTATTATTATTTATACCAAGCAGTCGGTTTGTACTCTTGGCGCTGAGAGTGGTTTACAAGTCAGCGTTTGAATATGATATAAGGCTCTTGTAACATGTGTCCTTGAAGATTTCAAAAGATGAATAAAATCTGTGCAATATCTTATAAACATCACGACTTTCTTATTATCAACTGTTTTCATCATCTTTGGGTAATTCTTCCTAGACAAAATAAGAATGAAAAAGTTTTAATCTGCTTCAAACAGGCCTGTGGCACATTTTATTATTTTGAAGTACCTAAGCTAAAACATGTGGTCTTGGTAAATATCTCAACAAAAGAACAACATAACACATTGAGGGTGTATTCAGACCAGAAAAGTGCAAAAGTCCACTTGTTTGATCCGAATCCGATCCGGACTTAATTTATTCAGTTGATTCGGAGTTTCCTGTGACTGCGCTCCTGTGACTGCGCTCCGTCAAGTGGACTTTAAAACGTTACCAGACACACATATGTGAGAATCAGCGCTCTCATTGGACAGATCTGTATTACATTGAGGTGGGGGTGGGGCTAATCAGAAAGTTTCCTGGAAAAAGTCAGGTTTTAGTATAGTAAAGTAGCAGCCCAATATCCGTTCATTGACACAACGGCCTTATGATAACTGCCGTACACTTGTAATTAGATCTATAAAGTTTGTCAATGCGGAAAAGCGAAAATGAAGCAGCACACGGATCCAAACCAGTCTCTACCACTGGCCTCTACCAGTCCAGCGGTAGAGGCGATTTCAGCCCGTGTTGAGTCAGAGGTGAGGCGGCAAGAGCCTGGGTTTACTGTAGTTGAGGCAAAAAACAGACCTGAAGCTTGCCATATTTTGCAAGGATTTGGCGCAAACGCTGCCGACTGCTTGGTGTACCAGCAGGACCAAGCGCAGCAGTGCTCACAATAGAATAGTAGCCTCCTTGTGCTTCAGACTTTCTCTCTTTTTTTTTTAGGACATATGGATTGAAATGCAAGTCTTCAGCAAGACTAAGCAAGTCTTCAGGACCCGAGGCACTTTGGTGGTTTGGTTTGTAAGGCTCTTCAGTAAACTACTAAGAAGGCTGTCCAAGCATTACTGTTTTGATGTTATGAAAGTGTTTTGCGTGAATAAAAGTGCTTTATTTTATAGAAACAAGCGCCAGAAAAAAAATCTTGACGTTTGAATCTGGCACTTAGAGCAAATATTTCCTCACTCGTAGATTAGAATGTCTTCTGACAAAATGATCACCAATATTGTGAGAGTTTTTGAAGGGACTTTATTTCAGCTAATTTAATATATTCAGCTTTTGACCTCATCTACAGTATGTTTCTAAAAACACATGCATGTTGGGTAATTAATGAAAGGGCAAGATCTCAGAGTGACTGCTCTTTCACGTTCAGAGAAGAGCTAAAGGAAGTGTGTGAAAACAGAATTCTCTGTAAGCCTGCTCTGAATGATTAGGAAAACAAAAATTGATTAATGGAATTTTCGGGCAGAACTTTGCACAGATCACCGCTGCTTTTATCAAACACTTCCACCCAAGAAGCATTAGGGACCAAACCTTTGTATTCAGCCCTCATCTCTTTCTTCTGGGCTTACAACTGCTAAAACAATGAATACAAAATAGTTGCAGACGATGTACACTGGTCTGATAATGCTAGAATAAACACTAGAGGGAAAAATGGCTAATTAAATATATTTTTGCATGGCTGAGTCACACTTCTTTTGACAACACGCATTTACTTTGTACGAACGGATTAGGATCAGAGTTGTTACACAATTCATTATGTTAAATGTTGCTCTCTCCAGAAACCAAAAGAATGTGTTCAGCCAGTACATCCGTGCCACGCAATGTAAACATTTTGGTCATCAGATAGGATAAGCTACAGCAGAGAAACAAATACAAAGTTGTTTTTAGATGAGTGCGCGTGCTAAGATTAGCCTAGTTGCTTTGCTTAGCTTGTCAACATGAATGGCACTTAACGGTCCCCCAATCCCTCGAAATCTGTTGCCATCTAAGAGAGGAACTTCAAAAGAGCCAAACAGACGCAAGCGAGGAGCAAGATGGATGCAGAATTAATTAGCGTGCCACCCCTGTAAGGCAGCCCCATCTCCACCTCTGCACCAACACGATCTCCCTCGCTCCCCGAGCCTCCGCCCAGCGCACCAACCATCATCCAAAACAAAGCATGGAGTAAAAATAACACTTCTCTTCAGGCAGTCTGATGAAGATGTAAACAAATACAACTGTTTAGGCATGACAGACGAGCCACTGGTGACCCAAAATAGCTGCTGTGTGTAGCAATGGCAAAGTCTAGAGTTGGAATGTAAGGTTTGTACTGGGAACTTTAGATTTTACAATATAAGACGTTGTCAAAACGGACAATACTGCGGCTGCTTTTAAATCTAATCTAAACACACTTTTATAGAAAAGCATATTCTTAGTTTATAATGTATTTTAATGTTTTAATTTTTTGTTCTAATTGTTTTATGTAGCTACAATCTTTCATAAATGTTGTAACTTGTTTTTCAAAAGTGCTATTCAAATAAAGTTACTATTATTAATACTATCCCACAGATATTTTGATTATCTTAAAAGCCTAAATCAGTATCCATTAAACAGCTAAAATACAAAGTTGGTGACGTGATTGGTGTTGCTTTTTATCTGGCAAAATGTGTAGTCTTGAATTCTTCTGAAAACACAAGATTATTTCAATCATCCATTAAAAAGACTCAAGACCTTATGTAAGTCTATAATGGAAGCTGTAAATGCAACAAGTTATGCATAAGATCCAGTCAACAGACAAGCTATACAAAAGGCCTTTTGGAAGATAAGTGCATATAAAGATGAGACCAAATAAACACACATTTCATTGTGAAAACATGCAGTTATAAAGAATAAATGAAGCTAGAACACTACAATAACATCAATCTTTAATGTGTTGTGTCTGTGTGACAGAATAAATTGACGGGAAGCATGCGCACACATTCACACTGAGCTTTAGAGTAATGCTATAAATTATGCAGCCGCATGAAATGATACGGCATGCATTAACACTTATCCACATAATCATGTTATGGATATTACAGCAAAATGTGAGACGCGGGGAAGCTGCCAAAGCTGTTTACGATGTGAAACTGAGACTGAAACACAAGACTAATATTGTAACAAAGCTTGTATTTTCTTAATATTGTATTTCAATTCTTTACACACACAATGTACAGAAACTGTCGCCACTAGCTCAGTATGAATGTCCATATTGATTTGGACTGGGCCATGTTGTCTGTCGATATTCCAGTGGACGTCATTGTAATAGGTGACATATGTTTTGATTAGTGTATAATATACATCACGCTGCAGCTGGTTTCTGTTTCTGATGTGCAGGAGGTCGGAATAAGCACAACAACAAAAACAACAACAACAGACTTAAGACTTCCTCTGGAGGCTCTGCAGACCCTAACGCACTAATAATGACAGATACATGAAATGTGAAGTGGAAGTTAGTCTGGATCTCTGCAGCTGATAGGAGAAGCTCTATGACTCAAGCAAACTTCTGCTATTTTATGGGACTTTATGCAAATATGCTTCTTAAGATTTTTTACTGGCCTTGGAATCAAAACAAAAGTCTGCTAATTCAACATTAATGCAAAAGCTACTGCTTAGTTCTCATTGCCTCCCACAGTCTATGTTTTAAATAGAATATAAGATAAAACTTCATATTCCCTTTAGAGAACTTTTTTTGTATGCAATTGAACATTACACAGATAGCACACACAACAACAGCCTAGAAGCATTTTGTGTGCTGTGTCTGTGTTTATATATAAGTGTAGTCAGTATAAGTCAGCATGAAAATTCAAGAAAGCATCTGCAAAGTATTACGTTTATTGTCAACCTATTTCAGATTTATTCTGTAATAAAACAGCCTTATCGCCTTTTGTCTGCTACACCAAATGCCCTTTATCACACAACATTATAGTGACTTTTTACCAATTAGGAAATTGTTAAAAGTTCCAAAAGCACAACAAGCAAAGCATAAAATAGAACAAATTAAATAAAATCATGTTATTGATGTTACTGATACATACAAACATAAACGAAGTTATGTACAGCTTTGATTAAATTCAAATTCTATAAAGTTAAAATACTGTATGCATTGTATCTGACCAGTTTTAAGCTTGCAGTAAAAGCTTGTCTCTGGTCTAATTTGATTTGAGGGGCGATCATTGGAGCAGATGTGAAAGTGCTGCAGTAAACATACAAACAAGACGAGAGCAGAGGAAAGAGAGAGACCTCTGCCAAGGTTCTTCTGAAGGAGACGAGAGTCCGCTGAGGCCTGATAAGGAGAGCAGACCAGACTGAACTGACTTCTCAGCAGAAACAGGACAGCTACATCAGGACTTCCAGAAGACTAACAGTAAGGTGGAGTTTGAATGTCCCCAGACCCCCGTTTAGACACCACACAACAGAACAGAGCAGCCCGCTATATAGGAATCCTACTACTAATCATTTGTTGTATAGGTGTTGCTTATTTTTATGGACATGTTAACGCTGGTGCTGCGCTTGTCCAGTTGAAATACAAGCAAAAATAAATATAGAGAAAAAATAGCTAAGGGAATATTTTTATGCGAGCGCTGGCACAGAGTTGAGCCTTTTCCAAGCTTAGAAACTGAAACAAAGAAGCTGGAGAATAGAGACGGAGCACCTGGAATGACCTGCTACTGAAAAGCTACTTTGGAAGTTTAAGGCAAAGAAACAACAGATGGTGGCAGATCAAGTTTGTGAACCTATTCCTCCTTTTTAAAGCATGTTTGGCAGTATAACACCAATAATAAATACATAAATAATAAAAATGTTAAATGTTTAAGGCCATAGAGTGGGAAATTCCAAGTTAAGTAGGAACATTGTCACAGGAACTATCAAGTTGCTTAACTAGAAAAGTTAAAAGTCATGTTTTGGATGCTTTGATTTGGATCTTGAGTGTCTTAATTGAACCATAGAAGCTGGTTTAATGGGTCAATTATTAATGAGAAATTATTACTTCTCACGAAACGCTAACTTGAGATAAACAGTTGTATTTCAAGAGATGTCAACTGATATGTTTAGTCAACGGACATAGAAAGACAAAACTAATGGACGTTAGCAAGTGTTTCCAGTTGAGCGAGCCTGATCTCACAAGAAAGAGTAGCCTACATTTACCACGGCATTACAGGACATCTAAATTAAGTATGATTAGCTCAAGTTTATGGCTGTTTTGCGTAATTATGGTACGCGTCGCAATCCCAGTTCATTTTAATGGTGGTTGTTAAGACGTGTTTTTTTATGAAAATTAACAAAATCCTGATTCTAATCTTAACCTACCCCAAGCTCCAGACCTAACCTTACCCATTTTAGTAACTTGAAGCCTACACTTACCTGTTTCACCAAAAGAAAAAATCACCATGTGGCTGCAACCAAAACTCATTTTACACTTTTTCATATCGTGCTAAATGTATGGCGTAACATAAGTATGCAAAAAAGGCTGAAATCATGCTCATAATAAGCTGTTTTTGTCTTGGTAAATGTACGCTTCCTTGAGACTGTGTTGGTCAAAAATGGAGGCAAAATTATCGAAGTCAGAGTTGGTTAAGGGTTGCGTTTCATGTGTGTGTTATATGACACATTTACTGTATGTCCAGATTTATATTGCAACACATTGCATTAGGTTGCAGCTTATTATATTGTACGTACTGTTATTCAAAGAAAATTTTGGACAAACTGAATGCAATTTGCTGCATTCCAGTGTATTTATGTTTAATAGTCACATCTCAACAATATAGGTCTCTATATGTGGCCCTATGTGGCTACACTCGTCTAGGACTGTTGTTGCATGCTTTTTCTAGGGAGCCACTATCAATAATGATCACGAAAATCAAGAAATTATCTTGGCGGCAACATTTGAAGTTTGTTGAACAATCCTTCTATGACTTGAGAACCCTTACGTCTTCTTTCTTGCAGGAGTGCTAGCCTCCTGCCCTCATACTGTCAATCTACAGCACTTGCATTAAGACTAGAAATACCATATACAGTATTCCTTGAGTAATGCATCTAACCTATCTACATACGTAAGAAGATGTTAAAAAAGTGCCACAGAAGAGGAACAGAAATTGAGATGTATTTCTCTAAAAATGTTCACAGATTTTTTCTCTTCAGTGGCATGACTGTATTCATGGGCATATTTTACTTGTTTAACTTACAAAGTCTCCTGCTAAGGTTCATGTTTTCATTGTCATAATGCAATTAGTTTGATGAGGCAACTGCAGAGCTGATTGCAGCTTTTTACCTATTATTAGTGTTGAGTTTAAAATGAACCTGACTAAAGTCTATGTGGCAATATTATGCAGAAGTTCATTTCATATAAGCAGCAAACATTTGAACTAGAGGGCCAGATTAATTGAAACGTCTTCTTCTTCTCTTCTCCTGAATCTGATTTCCAGCGTTGAGGCTAAAGGTGCATTTCTGTTGGAGATACTCTGTCATCCCGGCGGAACAGATCGGCTGAAAATCTAAGAGAAATTCGATAGGTGAGTAAATTTTGTGGCCCTGCAAATAAAAATATAATCTCTATCAATAAGATAAGCCGACCTCAATAAATCCTCCACAAAACCACAGGTCCACAGGTGAATTTGATCCTTCGCTTCAAGTGGATATTTGAAGTAACAAAAAACAGCTTCTATAAAGAGCTGGAGTCAACAAAAACTTATTAATAGTGTTAAATGTGCTACAAAAACACTTTGGCAGGAAGCTGAAAATGAAAGGACATTTTCTTTTGGTATAAATAGATCGCTGTCTTTCTTTTTCAACGCCAAATGTTTCTAAAAGGATGAGTCAGCTGAGAATAGCCTTCATTGAGCCAAATCCTTGAGCTCGTCTTAATTGTTATGCACATACTATTCTCTGATCTGGTATGCAGCGCACGCACCTGAGAATTACAAGTATTATTTTGCATCACTAATCACCAAGTAGCAGAAAATTGCTGTCAGCGATAAGGAAACAGTGAACAAACAGCAGAGCACACTAGGGACCGAATGAGGATTACACAACACAGTCGACAAATACACAACATTTAGACAAATATGTAAAGGATCAATTACTTAAACAACTTAGAAACACTTGCATTTCGAAATATTAGCAGTTGTAGATAGCTTGTATCACCTTATTAATGGGGTATCAAGCTTTTTTGTGTGTAGGATTTGAATCTAATTTCAAGTATTTTGACTAAATTGAAGGTGGGGTAGCTGATTTTCACACTGCAAACACATTCTAAGCTTTAAAGGGGCACTGTGTAAGAAAAAAAAAAAAAAAAAATACAGTGATCCAAGTAATGTCCACTTTTGAACACCAGACATTTCCAATGCATTTTGCCTATTACCGTGCTGACATCTAGCGTCAATATTTACATTCCGGCCCGTAATAAAACATTTAAAATACGAATAAATGTATCACAATTGATGTGGATTGGTTAACTGTGCTCTCCTAAATATTCATGTTGTAAAGAATAAATATGATTTAAATGTTTGTGCACTATATGTGATAATTAAAATTCCTCTCAATCTTACACAGTGCCCCTTTAAATCTGACAACTTCCCCTCATAAATCTTTCAAAATGGTTAATATCTACATGTATTTATTTTAGATGCAGTTATAGCTTATAAATGTCTTTTAACAAACAATAAAGTGAAACCGAAGTGACCACCCCAAGCTCAGCCAATCAGAGAGCTGCATTCAGTTCCTGATTAGAACTAAAATTATTTATTATTCAGTTCAGACAGTACGCTGTGGTCTAATTTTTTCACAAAGTGCTGCATTTATCATTTACTTTTTAGTGGAAAGACAAAGTTGACTAATTTACAACTAAAAAAACTAGCTACCCCAACTTTAACCTTGATTTATTGTAGAAACCTAGATTATTTTCCTTGTTTCAAAGTGTTTTGAACTAATTTCAAGACATTGCTTCTTATTGCGAGACAATTTATGTGACTGAAGCCAAAATGTAATGTGGAGTGGATATAGAACTCATGAGCCAAAGGGTTTGTGAGCGCTATAGGAACTAGTTGGACATTTCTGGTTTTGTCATCAGGTCGCCCAACTTTATTGGTTTTAAACCAGTAACTAAAGACATGTGTGCATCTAGTGTGAAAGCTTATGAATGTTTTACAATTTCCTATACGCCAATTAAAAGAGTTTATCAGTTTCCAAATAGTTTACTAGGAAACCTCGGCTTAAAGTGTTATCAAAAACTGTAATGGAGTTAAAACCTTACATTCCAAGAGTCAGGAGATTAATTGAGTTTTCTGTTATGTTTTTTCAATACTGAACAGCAGAGAAAAGATTTATCCAAGTTCCAATACAAAAAAGACGCCTCCAAAAGTATGTAAGTGTGAGATCTCATTCGTTTCTCCCAAACTGATGTACAAATAGTTGTAAGGGTAAATGGTTGTCTCTCTCAAGTCTGAGATAACAAGAAATGATTTACAAACCTATTCCCATTATTGAATTTATACAAGAACATATTGCAAAGTTTTGTAAAAGGTGCACTGAGCAACTTTATGACCAAAAACATACTTGAATAAAAGTATGTCTTAGTCATTTAGTTGTCTTTGTTGCACTACACAGAAAATAACAAAAAAAATCTTTGTATTGTACTTTGAATGACCACAAAAGGGCCTTTTCTTGTATGTTTCCATAGAAGTGCAATTCCTTAGCTGCATTTTCACATCATGGCATAAAAGTATTTATTTATATTGAGAATAAGTATATTGTAAGAATTGTGTATTTGACTTTTCACCTTCAGAAAGTTACACAATGCACGTTTAAACATAGAAATTACTCAAACACAATGAATAATAAATACTGTCGACATCTATCATTGGATCACCTCCTCAACGCAGACAAGCTGTTCCATCACCTTTACACACATTACAAGAATCATTGTGGATTTCAGAAGTTATGCTGTACCCTGTTGAAGACACGTTACCAACTGCTTGTTTACACAATATTTACACACACCTAAGATGCTTTTTGACTTTCCAGAAAACAGCATTTACTACATAAAACTTGCTCAAATCCCTCAGCTGTTTCCCAGATGCAGTTATATTTGGCCTGCTTTATGAATCTATAAAACTAGGGCATAAATTTTGCGTTTAGATCGCATCTGTTTTACAACCTGCCCCGTGGAAATAGGCAACATTAACAAGAGTGTAAATAACACACCGGCCTGACTAAATATGAAAAGTGCAATGCTAGCAAGTATGTAAGCTTTAGCTGGTGAGAGCTTCAGAACCACTAATTATGAATAAACAACACATCAAATATGCTAAACCGTGACTGAAAGAAACATTAAGTTGTTTTAGGCGTTTAATGGTGGGAAATATACAGATTAGAGCGAAAATGCAGGAAGGAAATGTGTGTTATCAAACCCACTCACATTAAAGACAATGTGAGAGGCAGGAGAAGGGCAAAAGTCTCCATCTAAAGACGAGTGAAAATTACATTCTCTGTGTTCTATCTGACAGGCCATAGTTAGAATATTGTTGGTCACTAAGAGCATTACAAAACTTTCAACGAATGAAACACAGTCTAAAGCATTCACTATGGGTAAAACTGGTATCTCATAACATTTGTTACAAGATTGAGCAAGTGTAGAAAAGGATCTTGTGAGATTTTTTGGTTTGGACAAACAAAAATGTTAAACTGTGGTGAGTCAGCTGTTGTTTTATAAAGCATGCTATAAGAAAACTGAATATGAGGCTAAAGTTGTGAATTGTATTTCAAATCACACCATTTATTTAAATGTCTTTTTTACTGCTGACCAAATCTCACGTTTTGGGAAAACTCTTTGGGCTACACGACTTCTATAGAAGGGGTAAACTAACAAGAAGCTGTCTGTCAATCTCTCTCTGTGACCACTTCAAAACACTCTACTCCAGTGGTGGCCAAAGTGGGGCTTAAAGACCAAACTCGGCCCTCCATGTCCAGTTTGGCTCAAGTTTGTGAGAAATATTTTCTTGATTACATTTTGTTGAAATCAAATCTAATTTCCAATATATGTACATAAAATACAATTTAATTGACATATTTTTGCAAAAAAAACTTTTTAAATGCAAAACAAAATACATTTGGCCTCTGCAGGCTTCAACCCTGTAGTAGTGAGCATACCTTCAAATGTATTTCTGTGTAGAGCTCATCAGAGGACACTGACATTCTTCTTCCTCATGTATAAAAGTTCAATTTTTCATAACTTTAAAGAAGAAGGTATGCCACTAAGCCGAATGACTTTTAATAAAAATTAAAAATACATTGTGGCCCAAGTTCCGGACCATATTTATCACCCGTGGAAGCCTCTAAAAAGTTACTGCGCTGTGGCTGAAGTTGGCAAAGAAATGTCGATCTTTATGACTATGGATGAATGAGATGCAGTCACCTTGCATGTGTTTATTACTTGAAAACTTTAAAAAAAATTCAGGTCATAATAATGACAAAGACAGATTCATTTTCCAGATACTGGAAACTACATTTGAACCTTAATGGGAACTTTAAGTGCTTTATTTGCAAACATAGTCATAGTCAAAATGCCCAAATCCCTGTCACACTGAGGTTCTTGTGCCTTACTTAGGAAGCTGACTTGAACTATATTTGGATGTGCGTCGATCCTGAACACAATCTACAGCCTCTGTCCATTGATCCTTCTCTGTTATTGTCCTTTTTCTAATGAGTTTTCAGGAGTTTTGCTTTGCCATAGAGTGATCTATATCCTCTGGGATAGTTGTACTATGTTTATTTTCTATGAACATTGATCAATCTTCTTCATTACTAACAATATTTTTTATTATTTTATCTTCAAGCTTGATGGTTACATCATCAACTCTTACAAGATGACTTCCATTGTAATTTTGGACTCTACAATGAATAGGTGTATCACGGCAAGGTTCACAAGGTGGTGCGTTTTTCCTCAAATCATCTCTCATACTTTGTCTGGGGAAGGTTGTCCCTGCAGGTCATCTGTGCCGCAGCATGGGAACCACTGCTGCCTAATGTTCCAGAGAAGAGCCGCGGGTGGAGCTGTGTCCCCCTCAGCCACAGGACACCTAGCAGCCTTTTTGTTCAAACTCCTTTCGCCTGGAGTGGAGTAAAAATCAATAGACATGTACAAGTGTCTGTTCCCCAGGAGGGTTTAGCCAGTTCGTTTGATCCTCAGTCCGAGGCAGGAAGGAGCTTTGATCCAGGTCTGGGCACACAGGTGTCCAGCTGCTGCCACTCCTCCATTGTCACAGAGCTTCACAACTGAACCCTTGATCCTCCTACGCCAAGAAGAAAATTGTACAAATATAGCTCTGATTAGCTCCAAAAGGAACGTTAACGTTAGGAATATTATTCAATAGCTGGACTCAACCATGATTCTTCTGTCAATAACAAATTGCCAACTGAATAAGCAACTGTGTTAAATGCAAAACAAATTAAATCTACTTGTCTTAATAAAGATGTGACTTCATAAGGATGTGACTATAAGAGCCTGATGCCGTCAGATCACACAAACTAAGCAAGTTAGGGCCTGGTTAGTATTTGGATGGGAGACCGCTGGAACAACCAGTGCCACAGTGGAACGACAGGAGTGGATTATCGTTGTGTCCTTTAGTAAGACATTTAGCCCACATTGCCTCAGTGTCTGCGTACACTGGGTGAGAGGATACTAGATTGTAAAGCTCTTTGAGTGCCTGGAAAGGTAGAAAAGTGCTCAAATAAAATTTCCCACAATACATCTGGAATTGTAGTGAGCATTGATGGTCCCTAGAATGGATTATAAACAAAACACTAAAAGTCATAAAGACGCTAACATTAGCTGCTTATCTTAGTTTGTGCTGTAAAAGTTGAATTATCTTTAATGTGTTAAACGTGGCATTCAAGTAAAATAAACTGGGATGATGATTAGTAGTCCATAAATATGTGCGAGTCAGACGTACTTGATCAAGATTTATTACGTACAAAAGATAATTTTTATCTGACTTTTGCCAACTGTTTTTTTTTTTCATTCAAGTGGAGTCACATGACTTGTGGTCAGCTGAGAGTAGAGTGCTTCGTGTCCGAAAGACCAGATGAATGAGTGCACTGAGTAGTCCACTGAACACTGAACTTTCTGGAGGTGAAACGTCATCTACACAATTCAGCAATTATTTAGTGTAACAAAGACTTTATTCAAGTTTATTTCTGGCCATGCGGAATGCATCTTTAAGCTTTCAGAAAAAGTTGATGACCCCACTGGACCAAATTACACTTCAGATCTACGTATGTATATGAAACCTAATTTTTTAATATAAGATTTCTGAGGAAGGAACAATGTGAGATTAGTTTATTGTTATGCTTATTCAAGCATAACAATATCATCTCCATAGAGAGCAGAGTGGATAAAAAGTGAAATGAAGTTGCTTTAAGCAATGGTCACAGCTTACAAATAACTTAAATTGCACACAAAACCATTATGATTTCAGGAAACACTACAAAACATAAACAAAAGCTGGTGAAAAAAGAAAAAAAGCAAAAGCAAAAGAAACATTGAGACTCTTTCTTCTGTTTGGGTGAGTGCAGATTCCGTTTTAAAATGCGGACTGGGTGGCCGTGGGAGCAACCTAGGCACGCTCTGCTTCAGGGCCGTGTATATTAAACAAGCATCAAAGAGCCCCCAGCTGAACTTTGCATGCTCTAATAGCTTTGGGCCTAAAATGCTCAGTGCAAAGATAATTAAAGACATCTCCCCACTCGAGCAAAACAAGAGCGGGGGGTGCAACTCAACAAGTGCCTGACCAAAGGAACTAATGATCTGGTAAATGGAGAAAAGCAGCTGATTTTCATATGGTAATGCTAGGTTTGTGAAACGGGGAGGCTCAAGGAAATCGGTTTTAGCTTCAATTCTAAGCAAGAAGAAAGGATTTTTTGATCGTCTCTTCTATAAGGATGGAGTGCCGTCTGCCAATCGGAGCCAATTAAAGAGCATTGAGCTGTGACCTGCGGGTAAGGCAGCCGAAAACAAGCCTGCTTAGTAAACATTGTCTCTGCTCCTCAATGTCTCTATGCAGTTTTCCCGCTCAAACGCTAAGAGTCTTCATTGATATTCCGCTTTTATTCGACAGGGCTGTGGACACTTAGTACCATTGTGCACCCTTGGTAAGTTTGGGTAACCTTGCGGGCAGTGTACGGGGGTCAGGGTCTTTTTAACACTTTGAAAAGAGCTCATTACACACAAGCTTGAGTCGTGCCCGGTGAGATGAGAAACAGAACGTACTTGGGAGCGAAAGGAAGGGGAATTTAGCCATCTGCCAAGGACTGTTCAAACGTTTATAATGGCGACGAGTGCAACATATGCCACAAACACTGAAGGAGAAGTGACCAGTGCCTAAGCCCTTGAGAATAGAGAAAACTATAACGATTGTGTTTGTGATCTGAATCTTGTTGTATCTATTTTATTCTGAAGTTTTGGCCTTGGACAAGACTTTTAGGATTGTCTTTATTTAGCAATTGATGTAATGGTGAACTGAATACATTTTCTGTGGGTACTGTTTTGTCGATAATCTTGTTTTAGATAATATTGCTTAAAAATTGGGTATTATTGGGAATTAGAATTGAATTAGAGGAGCCCCGTTTACTCAAAGCAAATAAACAAACATTGTGGAAACAAATTAATATTGCATATTGCTGCAGAAATGTTCAAAATCAGCCTGGATGGTTTAGGGACTAAGGACAAAAAGATCTTAGAAATCTAACTTGAGATGAAAGAAAAGTATCACATGCACAAAAAGAACTCCAGATACTGTATGTTTTTAATGATGAAGCAAAGTGGCAAAAATAATGCCAACTATCCATCTTTTATGCTAACCCTTGGAACCACATGTCTGATTTTCATGTTTCTTTGGAATGATTGAATGAATGAATGAATATTTTATTTAAGTGTCATGCACCAAGGTGCCCAGCCCACATGTACTGACACTGAATTTTCAAAATAAAATGGGCATCGCAAAAAGATATTACATACGCAGTACTAAAAAAAAATCAAGTAAAGTCTTCTATGAATACGAAGCCTCTTGTCTTAAAGTCCAAGCTTTCTCAACATAGGTCGCAACACAAAATATATATTTTTAAATAACCAACATATTGTTTCTATTTCGGGCATCCAAAATTTATTATATCATATAAATCAGTTCTAACATATTGTACAGTGGACAATGAAACATGAATCACATACAGTAGGCTACACGACTTATCCTCTTCTGGGAGGCACTCCTGCTCTGAGCTGTGCACATAAAGATCTTTGCCTTCTTTTTAAATTCTATTTAACAAACTGTTCATTACAAAAGCTTTGCAAATAAGTTCTCAACTTAGGTTTTTGCAACACTTGGAATTTAAGTAAGTAAGTACGTAAGTAAGTAATCTTTATTTGTATAGCGCATTTCACAGACACAGACTCACAAAGCGTTTCACAGTAACATGAGCCTCTCCGTCCCACTCAGTGACAGTAAACTGCCCTGGGGCAGCTCAGCAGAGGCGATTCGCCTAAACACCTGGCGCCTCAACCTCCGACTATCACCAAGTGTTCCCTAACATACATATTGTTATTGGTCTTACACTAGTAGTATCAATAGTTGGAACAATATGACATTGAATTGTTCGTAGTTCACTAAACCTGCATCTATTAAAAAATGGAGCTAAAGGTATTTCTTATACAGGTTTTAAATTACAATTAGGTCCTTGAACAATTTCTATTTTTGCTCTACAGGAACAAGACATGCAGATCTCATCCGTGGACTGATTTGAACATTTATAACCCAAGTATTTATTAAGTCTGAACTCCGCTCAGGCAGCTTCTCCTCCCTCTTTATCTTTCATTTCTGGCCGGTGCAGACAATCACAGTGGTCTGTCAGGAGATAAAATACGGAGCAGCGAGAAGCAGCCAGATGAAAGGCCTAAGTGAATAACTGATTAAGTGAAGTAGGGAGACAACACAAAAATAGAGATGGAGGAGAGGGCTGGAGAGGCGGCCTCCCCCTGTGTGACCCACATACCTGCTAAACCTGCTGTCAGCGCCGCTCGCTCATCACACTGAAATACTTTACATAATCTTTAGAGTCTGCTGCGCTTTGGGGCCAGCTGAGAGGGGAGGCTCCACACTCCTATAAGTGCCTTTTGTGTTTTTTTTTTAAAGGCAACGACAGGGAACTTATGAAAGGGACAGGGAAATGTGACACAGGCGGTTTGGACAACTCTCTATGCCATGTGGAAATAGGACACTCAATTTTAGACCTTTTTTATTTGGCTGTGGCGGAAGGTAAATGACACTCGAATTCAGGAACAAGTGTAGTTTATTTAACGCCGCCAACATACAGAAGGGAGTGTCAGTCAACCAAATGGATACTTTATAGTTTATTACGGCAAACAAACCCCAAAGCCTGACAACTGCTTGAGATAATTCAATAAAAAAAACGAAAAAACAAAGCAAAAGTAATGTCTATAAATAAATAAAAACTCACCAGGTCACAAAAAGAGCAAACAGAACAAGAGAACTTAAAATCAACCATATCAGATCACTTTAGAGAAATAACCACCTTATGGACTGGGACAGGGCTTGGGTCATCAGATCTGAAAACAACAAAATGAAATGCTGGAACACTTCTTAAAAGAGCACCAGGCGATGGGAGGCATGGTCAGCCTGTAGCTCAGACAGACTGAAGGCCAGAAGTAGATAAATGACATAACACCATCAAGAGTGACAGGTCTGCAGATAGCTCAGGAATCTGACAAAATACTACTCAAACCTACTGTCTTTAAATAGGAAACTGTGACTTCAAGCTGTTTCTTTAATTTCAGAAATTGTATTCATTTAAGATCTAACTACTTGATTTAACTAATTGATAGACTAGAATTGATTTTTTTGGTAGTTTAAAAGTGTCTGACTCATTTGAAGACATTACTTCTTCTTTAAAGACAAACTATGTGTCAATGGTTAGGAAAATATTACTCACCCATTGGCACATTTATTTATAATTCAAGTCAAATCATTACTATATTTGCCTCGAAACCAGTGAAATATTATACATTACATAAGCAATCAAAACTAAAAATTTAACAGCTCAAATCCAGATAGAAATGTTCAATTCAAGTAATTTTGAACATTGGCAATTTATTTAGGGGTAATTTGAATTTGGATACTTCAGTGCAATTCTTGAATTCCAGCTGATATGTATAAAGCCTGATCATTTGAGAGCCTGAGGGGGAAATAGATAGTTTGAACATAAACATAACGGCACTAAAATGCTGTATCACAATATAGTCTTGACCGTGAAACAATTGGGTTACTTCTACCACCACAGATGAAAACAGAACACACGTAAAACATGCGTCTGCACTCACAGTAGATTTAACTGATCACTATGATGAAATAGAAGCTGTCTGGACTAAAGAGAAAAGCCAAGCGGTGACAGAGGAGCAATCCCCGACTAAAAGGTCAGAACAGAGCTGGGTTTGATTGGCAAACTTCAGTGACACAGGAGCACTGAAGCTAAGGCTCAACCTTCTCTCAAACTTACTTCTGATTAAAATAAACAACAAAAATAACATTCCAGACATGATATAAAAGTGCACCATTTCTTATAGAGAGTTCATCAATTTCTTCGTCTCCATGGAAACAGCCCAAAAACATATCTGTCACCATCAGGTTTGAGCAATGGATATAGAAAGTCAAAAACCTACTTTTGAGCAATGTTAATAGTGATAATTGTGTGTTACGCCATAATGTGAGAAATTATAGCTAAAGGAACATCTTTTTCCTGGAAGCAAACATTTTGTGACCATAAGCCTGTCCAAAGTAAAGACACATATTTTTAATATTTATTTAGTGAATCAATTATATATTAATGACAAAAATTACTTTTACTCCAGTTTATTTTTGGTTGAAAGGTACACAGTGCACTTTTGAGAGAACAAAATGTTCTATTATTAGACCTAGATGGAACACAACAAACACATTTTTACCTGAATAAATACACTGGGGTAAAACCAAGCCTCGGTGATCAGAGATGTTGTCAATGGATTTTGCTCACTGGCATTCGTAGCATCATGGTCATTAGCTTTAGCTTTTGCGCTACAGGCTGTGGAACATACCCAGTTATGCTTCCCCCATGATTCTTTGCGCGAAGAGCGGGACAAGCTTGAGCCGAGTGGATCTGAATAAAGCCGAAAGCTCACACGTGACCCTTCTGACTAAACAGTGCGGGAGTTACAGAGTGAGCAGCGGTAGCCGAAGTTAAAGCTTAAAAAGAAAAAGTTTATGATGTCTTTAAAGCTCTAGATGTTTTTTCTGCCGAACAAGAGGAGTTTGCGCTCTAGGGAAAATATGTTTTCTAGCCTGTAGAGGGATTTTCCCTTGCCTGTAAGCCCCTCCTACATTCTGTTTGAATGCAGAAGGGTCTGAAACCAAAGACAGAGCCAGTAATTTCGTCGTCCAAAGTTAGGATGATTCAATCACAAACAGCCGCCCCCCTTCGCTCCGCAATTTAAAAACTTGTTTCTAACCGTTTCAAAACATTCAATATGGCAGGCGTAACTGATAGATCATTTTTACTGTTCTAACTTTGTTTTTACACAATTAGGAATGTATCAATCAAACCGGAGCAACAAACCGCGTTGAGAGCCTGCACATCAACAATGCTCCATTGAAAAAATCCTTGCGCTGCGGTTTCGGTAGAATTTCCGGGTTTTCTGTGATTGGTTGACTCCAGGTCGGAAAGCCCGCCCTTAAAATTGAAACCCAGAGCTCTGATCCTAGACCCTAACGTCTTTGCAAGGTGTCTGTCAACGTGTGTAGGAACTGGCAGGTCACACAACAGTTTGACGCTGTAGTACCAATGGAGCGGCCACTGGGGCCGATTTACAACAGCTACAAGCTAGCAATGTCCTATCCAGAAAATATAATAGATGCCATGGGTAAAACAGATTTTTATTTACAGCGCCTTTAATCTAATTATGTAATTTTTGTGCATTTTTGTCCATCCCAGTTCTGCCATACAACCATTTGTTAGCTTTTTTTAAATAGATTTCAAAAATGTATAAATTTTTTTCACAATATTGTTAGGAATAATGTTACTTTCAAGAAACAGTACAGTTGGAGAAACAGCTTAGCCAGATATTGACAGAAGCGTGTTAGGAGGGAAATAACGCAAAACGTTCAAAACTGACAAACAAGACTAACAATGAGGCTATCTAATGCTAGTTGTTGCTCCTGCTAACACACTGAACCTCAGGGAGCACATTGATCTGCCATTTTGGAGAAACCAAACGGGGACATGCAGGCAGAGGGTGAGCACGCTGATCAAAAGATGAGCTTCAAAGGAGGAAGTGAGCGAGTGTCCCGTGTAGCTTATTAGACACAGAGTTTTTTTTCTTCTGAGCTAGACTCCAGGGTCAGAGGTGACAGCTCATGCACACTTCTGCACTGAGGTCTGCGCTGTGCCGGTAAACTGCTAGTATTTCTGGTCAATTACGGCTTAGGAACACAACAACAACAAAGCTAGCAGAGTGTGACCTGATCTTGAAGGACTCAGCAGTACCACCAGGGGGCAGCTTTCAATTAAAAAAAAGAACACAGTCTTTTTGTTCGTGAAGCTCTTCGGAGTTTTGGGAGATTTAAGAGTGCAGAGTAAAAAGCTGCAATAGTGTTAGGCCAGATAAAGTTGAGGTCATGGGTAGTTTCCTTATATAAGAGCACAGCGGGCAGTGATTGCTAATCCAAAGCTTCAGGACTTTGAGAATCAGTAAATTGTGGTAAAACAGCAGTAGAACTTGTCTTCCGCCCCTCACAGTTCTCCCCCAGGAGCCACTCAGTGTTACAGTGTGCAGCGTTATGCCAAAAGTTTAATTGTGTGCTGACAACTCCAAGCTACGGGAAGGACTGCAGTGCCCTCTAAAGTGAAATTTACATCAGCAGTGCCCCATTGCTAAAAAAGTCCAAGACAAAAGAGAGCACAACCACCAATTAAGCAAATCCTAAAATCCTTTTCGCTTTTACACAAGTAGTGCCAAGCAAATAGCTGCAAATTCAGGAAGGCTTAAACCAATGTATTCAGGGTTAAATTATTCACACACTCCTCTAGTCGTTGATGGATTACTCAGACGTTTGCTCTTTGTGTGACATAAAAGAATGGCCACAGGGTCACAGAGACTGTGTGCACCTTCACAGCTAAATCTGGGGGATTTAAAAGAGCCATTTGTTTTGCCTTGTTGTTACACGAGAGTCGCTCCGCTGGGAGAGCAAAACACATAGAAATCAATAACTTCTCCCAAATAACACTTGCAAACACAGGAACAAACCAACTCTGGTGACACTTGTTAAATGGTATTTGTTGAACTTCTGTTGTAATGTGATGTAATTTCACATGAAAGATTATTCTGGGCATAGGTGGGGACCTGCGTTTGCCATTTTGACTACACCATATGGTTCTCTGCATGCTGGTTTTAGTGTTACATACACCAGAGGATTTGTGACAAAGGAAAGTAAAACAAATCTCCCTTTTTACCTGTGTACAAGCAGTACAATAAAATTATGCTGACAAAATGATGTTTTAGGCTGTGCAGCTGTAGCTGTAGCCTTGTTTCCACAGAGGACCATCATGAACAGCCCATGGGTAAGTGGAAGTACCTCCTAAAGGGTCAGGTGTGGCCCAATCCAGGTGTGCTTCAGTTAGAGTTCTGCATTAGAGCAAGACGATTAGATGAGTGAGACTGTGAGACATAGCAACAGGCAAAAACAAGAGTAAAACGATTATTACATTTCCAGACTCAATGTGACCTGTTGAGATCATTATAAACTTTAACGCATGTATTTAGTTTAAGCTTTGTCACAAACTTGTGTGTGCCTTCTGGCCTGGGTATTGCCAAAAGCCTTCCGATACAATATGTATCAGGAAACAGGAGTCATGATACGATACATATCCCGATACATGTATATCTCAAAACAACATAGATATTTACTGACCAAAATTAGACAAATTTTGAAAAATATTAAGAAAAGCATTTTAAATTACATGTAAAAATGTTTTCAACATATTTTTGAGTACATGACTCCTTAAAATCAATGTTAAGTATGTAATGTAGAATGACATAATGCAGAATATATATATTTTTACATTGTTCTTTATGTTTCATACATAAGTGTCACTTTCAGCTAAACAGTTTCAGCTTTAAAACATCAGTCCAGGGTCAGAAGTGTAAAATTTCGATCCGCTTATTGCCAGCAAGTTCGTCACGATATTTCTCGATATCGATACATTGAGTACAGCCCTAGAGTCTTCCCAGATTTATTTGGAATTCTAATGAGCTTAATGTGCCTCCACAATTGGCTAACCAAAGGCTTAAAGTAACAAACCTATAACAAACCTTGTCACAGTGCCACTGTGCTGTGTCTTTATTAAATAAAGTAAATGCTGCCATCAATATTTAGTGTGTGTGATCCCACTGAGCTTACAGACAAGAAAAACAGGAAGTCTCAAAAACAATAAAAGCTAAACCTTGTGGAAAATTAGAAATGATTCGTTAGGCCTCTGAGGACATCTTTTGTATTTTAAAAACAAAGATCTAAGGAAAGGAAAGAAGAGATAAAATCAGAGAGAAGGGAGCGGAGGAAGCCTGCAGGGCTGATGTAACGCCTGTCTGTGCCGCATTGGAACGTCCTCTGCTGGGACTGTCTGCTCTTTCTCTGTCTCATCATTCAAGTCCTGCTGCAAAGTTTTATCTTGATAGGAGTTGTTTATTCTTTAGATTTCATGTTGTAAATACTAATCATTTTGAAACATAAAGGTAAATGAAATTTGATATCAACGTAATAGGAAAAGTGTAGGTTTGATTCCTTCGACCCAACCAACCTTTCATGATCTCGCTGGATGGAGTTTGCATGCTCTCTCTGGGTTATGTGGGTTCCTTACTCCAGCTTCCTCCCACCTCCAAAACCATAGGTCAATTGCCTACATTATATAAAGTTCCTATCGATAAATTAGTCCATCTGTGTCTGTCTCTTTGTGTTAACCGATGAGTTGGCCACTGTCCAGGGTGTTCTCTGCCTAAGGACCAAAGTCAGTGGGAGGGGCTCCTGTCTTTACACCCCCAACCAGGAACAAGCAGTAAAAGAAAGAATTATTAAAATCATTGAATCAAGTGCACACCCAATCAATACAGGGCCATTGAATATAACTTAGATTAATACCTTAATTTAACCTTTTTTGTCATTGCAAGTCTTCAAAGTTGTCATCTGGACGTGAAGTGATCTGAAACAGGCTGTATTTATGCAAAGTAAGGACCCCCCCTGAGGAAGGGCTAAAACCTAAAAGCCTGTTCCTAAAACAATGGAGAACAATGGGCCCACCAAACAGGTTTTAGGAACAGGCTTTTTAGGGTTTGTCTCAGATCACTTCCATCAGATTGAAAATGACTTTTGGATGAGAGTTGAAACGTCTTGATCTTCAGAAACACTGTCAGATGATAACTTTGAATACTTTCTACCATGGATCACTCCTGGACAAATGAGGGATTACACCGTATTGTAATTATTATTTCTATCTAAAACAAAACAGTTTATTGACTTGCTGTCTAAAATGTAACTGATAAGCTCTACCTCGTTATGATTACATGTTACAGTAGCAAACAGGAGATCTTCAGTAACATGTTTTTCTTGTTGTTCATAATATGACAGAAATCCAAACTGGTCCAAGCTGTACAAATCAATATAAAACCCTGATATCCTTCAAAAAACGTAAAAGTAAATGTACTGTATGAATTTTTCCCCCAGAGCGCCTGTTGAGCCTTGCTTTGTCCACCATTACATCTATTCACTACAATGCTCCATTCAGTAAGCCTTGCTGTATCAGACAGCCTGAAATACAGCACACATTTCAGGCCTTGCTCTCTGATTGTGGAGCTGCCTGTGTTTTAGTGCTTGTCGTATACAGCAGCCAAACATTAAAGAAAAGCATTGTGTTTCGGATGTTTCGGACTGCTTTGTTCCAGGTGAAACATTATGGTTGTATCACAGCAGCAGCGCTAATGTGTAGCTTAAAAACGACAAAGAAAAAGCAGCCTTTTAGTAGCATCGAGAGGCAGACGTTAAATCTTACCTTTCCTGATAAGACTATAGCATCAACTCCAGAGGCAGCGCTGCATGAAGGAAAAACTATATCTGCTAGCAAGTTAGATTTATTTATTCATCGCTTTGGGCAAAATCTGTCTTATTTTAATTTATGGCAGTAGCTCAGTGAAGCGCTTGCCCACTCAAACGCACACCGCAGAGACACTGCAAGCTGGAAAGATGTTTGAAATGCAAGAACAATATAGACACAATTTACATTTTAAAGTGCGCCATGAATATTCATAAATAAGGCACGCCGGATTCAATTTGTAGAGCGGTTATGTCAAAGCCTACTGAATATCACCTTCTCATTGCTGCAGCAGACATATCTAATACATATGATTTATACAGTGGAGCGCAGGCGGATTTCAAATACAGAAGCCTGCTTCTCTCTGCTGCACAGATATTGCAGGAGGCCATATAAAATCCCCACGCTGTAATATTTCTTTAGACGGTATGGCGCTCGGTGGGTTGTAATCTCACATTTTGAAAGATTAAAGCTCTTTCATACCAACTATAGTGCATCGGGAAGCAGGCATGAATGTTTTGGCACAGAGTACATCTGCAGCTTAGAAAGCAGTTGGTTTGATTTGAATGTAACTAGTTTGAGAATCTGTTATCGCACCCTGTATTAATATTTCATAAGCTGCAGTCTACAGCGCAACATATGTTTTAGGAGTTTGTGGGAAGAATATAATGTGCATATACTAAACAAAAAGATGCATCTATTGAAGTCAGTGTAATCCATCATTTGTTCAGGTGCATGGTGAACATTAACTGTAACTAAATCAAATCAACTGATTTTCACCACTTTTTTGGATTTCCTAAAGTTGGGGTAACTAACTTTTTCACGTGTACACGAGTAAACTTTGTGTTTGCCACTAAAAAGTCTATGAAAAATGCAACACTTTGTGAAAAAAATACGACCGATTTGTGCTGTCTAAATTGAAAAATAAATAATTTTAGTTCTCATCAGGAACCGAATGCTGCGCTCTGATTGGCTGTGCTTAAGTGGTCCTCTCCAGTTTCATTCTGCAGTTTTGCACAGAAAGTTCTATTTCTAAGCTGTTTGACAACAATTTTGTGTTTTACAAATAACATGTAAATGAATACAAACAACACAAAAAAAAAGCAATAAATGGGACCTCCCTTTAAATGTCAAAAGAAAAGACCATCTTTTGTGGCTGACATGATGGCATTATCTAAAACAGGGGTTCCCAAACTTTTCAGACTGGGACCCTTAAAACAACCATGCCAGAGATTAGCGACCCCCAAGTCAAAATCATATCAGACTTTCTAATGATTTCTAGTTGTATATTTTGGGTGAAAAGGGTTAAATCTGAATTATTTTAGTAGTTTGTTGTGTTATTTGACTGAAATAGCATACTGTTACGTATGAAAATAATTGATTAAATACTAAATAATAATTTTAAAATGACATTTTAAAATCATCTTGCGACACTCAGAATTTCCTTCCCTCACTTTGGGAACCACTGATGATCTAAAACACTGCTAAAATAAATCTTCTTCAAAAAAGTGATATAAAATCAAGTGTGGGGACAGTTCATGTGAATGTAGGCTTTTTTACATCATGGTTCAGGTAACCAACATAATAAATGATCTGTTCAGGTGAAATTTGCGCTAGCTTCTCAAAGTTCTGAAAAGTACTTCTAAACTCATTGTGGTAAAGAATTACAATGTAGATGTACAAAATTAAAACAAATCTGTTTGATTTTAGATCTACAAAACTTATATACAGTGCTTTAAAATACATCTTTAGTGATTCATTAGACATTCCAAATGTCCTGACTTATTTATTCCCAGTTTTAAACATGTTTTAAAATCGTTTAGGTCTTTGTGTTACATGAAAAATCTGATGATACCTTACAGACCTATAATTTGCAAATCAACAAATCTAAGCCTTGACTTCAGGGTAAATGCAAAATCAACTTATTCTCAAACACATTTAACTTGGGAAATGATTTTTATGCTGATTGGCTACTTATTACTTTTCCTTGAGAGATGTTATAAAAAATATGTGCCATCACAAGACTGTATATCCTGCCTTTGAAATAATGTCTCCTCTCAATACTTTAGTTGGCATGTTGCACTAAAGTCGACTGAAAGCTGTTGTCTCTGGGGTTGTATTAGTGTGACTGAGCTGGGCCGCGATGTTTGGCTAAGAAACACACATCAAATGTGCAACAGCGAGCTACGTGCTAACAACAGCATGCTACGTGCTAACAACGCGGTGTCAACAGAGGAGACAAGTGCACCGCGACGTGTCAATGCAGCGGTATTTGAGAAGACTGCTGAGACGACACCTCCGCTAACGACGCTAACGTGCACGGTGACGCGACCTCTCCGTCGGGGGCATGATCGGGTGACTTCCTACTGCGACGGTAAGGAGCAATAGAACCGCGGTTACACCTTTGCCAGTGTGAAAGCTCTTTAGATCCAGGCACTTATAATTAAAGACAGGAGAAGGTAGGAAGAAAGTTTAACAGAAAAGTTTGGAATAAACTTTTGCATCACTAAGGATAAGTCGAATATTTTCAAAAATCTTGTAAATGCTTAACTAAACTTCCAAAAATCAGAAAAATTATACAGATGAACTTCATTTTAAACATATTAATGTTCATGTCCATGTTTTGCTACAGTGGTTGGATAGAAATGTATTTACAACGAGAAAAAACAGTCTGAGTTGCCAATGGTGGAGATTCAGCTGACAGTGAGAGCTCTGTCTATCAGTCAGCCTCAGGGCAGCTGTGGCTTTGTTTGTCAAGGCAGAGCTTTGGTAGGAATTGAATAGTGGAGTGTGAAGCACTATTTTGAAGGATGCTACATGAATCTAAGAGTATTACTGCTCGTCCTGTATGCAACTCTAAACTAAATTGAAAGAAAATGAAATAAAAGATGGAAATTCAACAGATCAACAAATGAATGATGCATCTAAGAAACCTGCATAAGAAATATTTAGCCCTTGAGTGTGAGCATTGCAATCTTTTCAAATCTTCCGACAACTTACTAATCACTGACAATATTGCACAACATGTCATGTGAAAACACTGATGGACTACAAGTGCTTCTATACTCTAAGAACTGCAGGTGCAATGAAAAGATGCGCTGTAAATTCTATGTAGGATCTCTCTGGGTCAAACATCAGGACTTCTCAGAAACCATCACATCTGGTATATTATGGTTTGTAGTTGTATAGTCATGTTACAGGGTTGTTAATGCTAACAAACGAAATTGTGTAAATCTTGTGTCACAAAATCTTAGATACAATCGATTTAGAGATTTTTAACACATGCACAAAGAATCGCAAGTTTTGACAAAGACACAACAATCAAAAGCTGCACACTTTGTGATGACATAATTCCAAAAAGCAATGTTGCAAATGACAGCAAAAATATGAAATAGAGAGATTGTAAACACTAGAAAGTATTTCAAATCTCATTTTTTCTTTTAATATGTTTACATTGTGTCTTAGTTGATGCCCTTTATAGCACAAATATAAAGGGCATCCTATCTTTTGTAACTGTGGGTTACAAAGACAGGAACCCATTACCATTGTGCTTTCAAACATTTCTTTCAGGGACGGCCAGCGTGATCGCTGAAATCACATTGGGGCAACAGGTGCACCAGGTGAGTGTCTCCTTCACATTCAGCTGTCCTTTAATCCACTTTCTCATTCCTCCCATTGTAATCAGCCTGTTTATTATTACTCCTCACAATGAATCAGATTTAACCTCCCTGTCCACGCACCAGCAGCCTGATTACAGTTATTATTTTTAATAAAGCCTATTGGCTTGGGATTCATTGAGTTTCGTGAATAGCTGGTTACGGATGGCTGCGTTGAGATTCAATATCCGAGATGGTTCGAGCCCACAGTCCTGCACACAAAATCCAATCTGCCAGCGATCAGAAGTGACACCAGTGTTTACAGCTGACAGAGGCGACCTATGGTAACCCAAAAGCAGTGACAGACAGGGCAGGCCAAAGCAGGACACCATCAACAGGCTGGACTGAAGCTTTCCTGATGGAGATTCTGTTGGATGCGTATTCCAAGTGGTCTATCTCACAGGCACCTATCTGGAATACCGAGTCTCCGCCTAAATTAATTGAATGTCAGTCAGAGAAAGTGAAATAGAGGTGAGGGAGTGACTTAGACCTTTGTGTTTCCGCGGCGATGGAGAGGCGGCTCACAGATCTACCCTTGACTCCTCCAGAGACGCGCTTAATCACTGCCACTGAATAAATGGAGAAAAATAAAGCCCCCTGTCCCGTGTGGTCAGCGGGAACGTAAATAGGAGCAGGTCTTGGACAGAGAGGCTGCGGTGAATAATAGTAGGATTCATTATCAGGTTCATTTGAGTGGAAAGGCTGCGGCGGAATGAGCAGTTAGACTTTATGAAAATGCATTGTGTAAGGTTGTTTAGCCTGAATTCATTATTATGACAAACTTGCTGAATGTACCCTTTTAGGCATGTGGCTTTATTTTTTAAAACACAAATTCCAATGCACAATTTCAAAAGCTAATGTTGGTTCATTTCTTGTATCTTTTCCAAGGTAACACATGTGAAGAGGTAGAATGAAGGCAAGGGACTAACAAGAAGAATTAGCATTAAACCTTTGCCTATTATAGAAGTTTAAACTAACAGGAAGTAAAATGTTAAAGGTTTTGCAATAGAAAAAGAATGTTGCAGCATAGTCATGGAATGCTGGTTATTCTTGCAAACATGCAGAGTTTTTAAGCATTTACATACCACTGGATATCATGGTCATTGTTTTAAAATGTTATATTTGTGTCAGATTGGATGATAATCTTGACGAAAGAGAGAGAATAGATATTGATGTCTGTAGGTATCACACAGCATGAACCAACCTGATAACATTCTCAACCAAAGGTGTTGTGTGCTGTCAATTCACTTAAATAACTCTGGGGTATTATAATAATACAGTATGTCATTGTGTACCATATACATGTATTAGCATAAATGTTTTGCTTACTGGTGAATTGGATCAGCAACATTTCATCTCTAGGACCTCCAAAGTACCCCCAAACTAAGATGTTTAGCACAACAAAATTGACAGTTTTAACATATTTTCTGGTTTTGACTGTATGATGGCCTGAATACTCTAAAATACCATACGCATAGACAACACCCTTTTAACTGCTGGCGTACCTCTGGTTGGAAAACACTGAATTAGAGCAAACACAGCAGCATCTAATGGATCAGTTCAACACATTTCACAAACCAAAACATAAGCAGGGAACAATCACAAAAACTATTTATCAGCTTCTTCAGTAAAAGAAATGATCAAAACTAAAACAGACACATTGTAGAAAAGATTTGAGCGTAATTTATCTTGCATTATAGTTTTTCTTAGTTCTGGAGTCTTTTCTACACAAAACACATGATGAATGTCAATGGAAAAAGCTAAAATTTTAAAATTGGGCTGATCAATTAACAATTAAAATTAAAGTATGTTTGAATAGGCGCATGTACACACTTATAAATATAATTCATTGGGAAGAAGTACCGATAAAATAAATGCAAAAGACGCATTAAACATAACGTGCAACTTTCCAAAGCAAAAACAGAACTACACTGGAAAAAAAATTCACCCTAATTGTATTAATTTAGTTCTGAGTATGTTTGGACCGGAAAAATGCAACTTAAATTACAAAAACTGGCCTGTTGACTGAGAGCCTAAATAAGTTTGTACATTTCCAGTGTATATAAAACCACTATTGATTAAGATTTCACAAAAACTCAAAAACCTTACCTTCCATCTCTACAGTCTGCGTGTTCATCTCCACGTCCCCTCAGCCTCCTGGTCTGTTTTGGCTTCAGTCTCCTCTTCCTTGGCTGGAAAACATTCAAATGGTTCATATTCAGCACACACTTTTACATTATATTGTGCCATTACTGAAAGAAGAAGCGTGTCAAGTAGTCATGCTTTGAATTCTCTGTAGATATTACACGTCTGATAAGTTACACATCGCGAGCTCCTATCTTTCTTCACTTGACTTGTACATTTGCATAGATGTATTTGATGTAAAGATAAAAGAGATGGGGAAGCGTTTCAAAAAGATAAATGCAAACCAACATATATCCATATCTATAGAAGCGTCTTTTCATTATCATTCAGCACTTTCGAGCTTTGAAACTCGAGACAATTGCTCTTGTCAATGTCCCAGAATGATGCTCCATTTTGTTCTTTGTGTGGTAAGTTTTCCGTCTCAGCAGATCAACTTTGTCGTTTGAGTTGTAGTGGCTTTCTTTCTTTTGATCAATGTTAACACCGACCACAGAAAAAATGCAGTTATGGCCTGATGTTTAGCCATTCAAATGATCAAAAACTCTAACCCAGTACGGACATTTTAAACCTTAATTTGATGAAAAACTCAATCCAGATTTCAAAACCATATGATGATTTGACATTATAAGTAATTTTTAACGCAGCAATAATAGTTGCTTCTTAGTCTTGAAGTTCGCATGTACAGCAAGTTCTATTGTTTCTCATTAGGCGTTTTCCCACATGGAAGTACAAGAACTAAGTCTCACATTCTACAGTCCCTGTTAGTCAGAGAACTACCCTGTCCCATGTTTGTGTTTACACAGCAGCAGTTTCTGAAAGTGGGTCCAACTGCTTTAAGATCTGTAAAGTCTGGAACATTTAAATAAGTCATTATGTGGTGTTAGGAAAACAAAAGTGTCTTTTTACGATTCCACATAAAACTATGATGTACAAAAGTTAAAAACGTCACTGAAATTAACAATTAAACACAAGTATTCACTGTAATTCCTAATAATAATAGTGTAGGCTACTAACCATAAATAAATACATTTTGGGAGTTATGGCTTTAATTTTTTTTTCTCGAGGATAGGGAAACTTATCTAAATGTGATAAACATATTTTACACACTTAGCTGGTAAATGTGTTTGTGTCTCCAAAGGTTCCTGGACTGACTGAAACCTGCCCCAGAGCAGGAGCTAAAAAAGTTCCTAAAGTGTGGCCCCAGTCAATAGTTCCTGCTCTGTGTGAACGCTCCTAAAATGGGGAAAGGAACTAAAAAAGGCTAGGAACTGAAAAAAATTCCTACAGTGGGAAAAGAAATATTGATGTGATTTCTTCGATATCCACACTGAAAAAATAACTAGTAACGAGTGTGAATAAATGCTTTAGAACAGTGTTTGTTGTAAATAGCGTGCCATGTCGATGCTTCTTCCTTTTCCGGCGTGCCTGTTAGTGTTGAGTAGATACACTGTGAAAAGTGTAAAAAAAGACATGCTATTTTCTAGACACGTTTAGCGCTGCCTTATCATAGTTTGGTCTCATTTTGCTCCGATTTATTCAGCCATTATGAGCTCTATTCTCACTTAAGATCTGGTGTTAAGTCTGGGGGATATTGGTAATACTTGAAGTGAAGAATTACACTCCAAACACATGCACTAATTCAGAAAAAAGTTTTTGTTTACTAAAGCCTAGTTCATAATGATACACCTGATCAATGCCCACCATGGTCTCAGAATAAATACCTTTTTCTTGGCTTTTCGCGGCATCTCTGTCTTCCTCTTTGTTATTTCCAGCGCTTGTATCTTTGCCTTTGCCTTGCTTACATCTTGTTCCTCGGTTTCCTCTGGGTTTGGCTCATCAGTGCCCATTTCTTCATCTGTCGACGAAAAACGTTCAAATCAGGACACGGAAAAGGATTGAAAGAGGCACGGGGAGTCAAAGTTATCACATCAGATTCTCCAAAACATAGTTGAAGTCCAATAGTTCATTACAGCGCAGACAGGAAACTCGCAGAAGCATTTCTATGCTAACAGGTTGTTCTATTTGCAGCTTGAGCGACAGGTAACTGACAAGAAAAGAGGAGCCAACATGTCAGAAAAGTCACCTTTTATAAACATTTGAAGCTTCTCAGGGAATTTGTAATGCATGGACTTATAGCTATGGCCTCTGGCAAACTGGAGGCTGCTAAGATATTGAGAGGAGCATGCTTTTACAAACTCTGTTCAAATTTTTAGAAAATGGAAAAATTCTTTACTGGATCAAAGTTTGTTTATTAAGATAATTGGATATACAGTATTTGTAGCTATAGCATTTACTGTTATCGCCATCTTGAAACTTAGTATCTTCAACAAATCAATGAGAGTAATGCTGAGAACGTTTTATTAAGGAGGAATGAAGCAATATTTTTTATTGCGGTTTGGGATTTGAAAACTATGCTATTTAAAGGATAAACTGCTGATTGATAACTGTTAAAATGGCACTTCGGTTTTGCAAATGAACTTTTCATGTCTAATACACTTTTTCTTGTTTTTGCATTGCAAGTGTCTATTCTCATACTGTTCTTAAACTTTTTATTGCTACACTCATTGCAACATAGTAAAAGTGATTATGATTAGGATTTCTCTAAACATTTAGCTTGTTTTAGCCAATTTGGTTGTTTTGATGAAATTCACAATTGCCTTTTGTCCAGATGTGGAGGGGAATCCACAAATGTTAGCAACTAGATTGTAAATCTGGGCCAAAATCAACATAAATAACACAAGAGTGCAATGTGACGAGTTATAAAACTTATAACACTTCAACTGTGTTAAATGACTGCTTTAACTCCAGGAAACTTGTTGTTTAAATTGTCTTAGTCATTTTGGCACTTTTTGATTACACGTGTGAAGGGATTCTCTTTAGAAACAGTAATTTCTTCCTTCAGTTGTCAGTTTCTTCCAAAATCGCAACTTAACTGCTGTAAAAATATAATAAATACTTAACACCACAAGGACTACATTTGGCCATTTTCATCGAGCAATGTTGTTAACTTAAAAAAATGTTAACCTGTTTTGACAAAAAACAAAACAAAAAAACCTCAAATTTTTACACATAACACAGATGGTCTGAATTAATTAATCCATTTTATTATTATAATTTGTAGTTCAGTCCAAGCTGAACTTCTAACTTTAAAAGAAAAGAAAAGTGTTGATCTGCTCTTCACACGGACAGGATTTTCAGCTGCATAATTAAACAACATATTGATCTATAGCAGCTGCGAGTTAACAACGTGAAACAAGAAATATAGAAATGAATTTGCTGTCAATTTGGCCTGCAGGTGTTTTCAAATAGATGTCTATCCACTTTCGCTGGCTGCTACAACTTTGTTTATGTCCTATGAGAAACAAATTGCATTTCGAAGCTTTGGCCTGAATCCCAGATTTGCATTTTCTACAAGTTTAGTACAAAACAACCACCCGAAAGTTCATGCTCTGAGCGTTTTTGGCAAATGGTTGTCAATGGGGCGAGGTTTGAATAAACATAAGAGAGAAGAAGGCGCTGCTCACTGGCAATATGCAAATGTGGGATTCTTAATTATATAGCAGCGGCACGGAGGATACTTGAAAGAGAAAAATGGTGGTAGCTTAAAGTTAATGGCTGGGCCCTTTGTAACACACGCACACATTCAATTCACTTAAAACTGACAGCACATCGGAGAGTTCAGGTCTTTAGCAGCAGCAGCAGTCTGCACGGACGCATTTAGAGATGTGGAAGTTAGTTATTCTCGTGCAGGGCAGAGGACAGGGCCTCTTAATGGAGTCTATTTGTAAGTGAAAAAAAAAAATATATATATATATGACAACAACTATACTACTACTACTCCAATGTTTTCACTGAGACGTTATGAGAGCTGTGGTCGCTGCTGCCTATGGTAGATAAATAAAATACCAGTTATCACAGCTAACATTCCTTTTTTGTATTCAAACATCCAATACCATTTTTTACTATTGGATGACATGACAACTTAAATACAATAGACCTGTAAGTGTATTAAATAAAAAAAGCATATACAAAATGAGAATGTGAGCTTCATATTTACGTACGATTACTTATTATTTTTGCTTTATTTTTTAAACAACTAAAAGACTACGGCACTAATATATAAAGCCACAATTATAAATTCTCCAACTCATTTTGACCAAGGGCCACATTGGTATCAAAGTTGTCATCAAATGCCCAGTTTTTAACTAAAAACATCCAAATAAGAGTCTCTGTATTCGATTTAGCAGATTTATACTTTTAAGTCTAAGAAAATAACTTACTCTTTAAGTTTTCAGACACCCACATGATTCCTGGTGCTATTAAAAGATTCAAATAAATCTCATAACACCTATCAAGCCAAATAAAATTATGTTATTTTATTATTGTATAACTTGGAGGCTTATTTTTTAATTACTTTCAGCTATAGAAAGTATGTGGCAGGATGAAGTGGGTGGAAACAAAAACGTGCACATATATTGATTAAGCAATGTTTTGACAAGGCGAGAGTCCAGTAAAGCTATGTCCATTCTAACATAGTGTTACTTTACTCTTACTACACTTATAACTACCACTGTCCTCTGCGAGTTTCCCTCTGAAAGGCCCGTAGCACACTACAGAGCCACGTCAGTCATACGTCTTCATAACCGAAGGCGGACCTGGGACGACTAGACAGCGTCATGCCTACTGATGCATGGACCATTACCCATAATCCTCCTCTGCATACACTTATGCACGGCTGCTCTGCTGTCTGTCCACTGTACCTTGGGTTTGGCTCATCATGTCCACGTCGGGGTTGGCTTCAGCATCTGGAAACACAGAGCCATTAAAGGTATTCAGAAGCAGCGGCGAGAGTTCAGCGCTAGTGCCGCATTTCAATATCACCTCAAAAAACCCTTTCATTCCGTGTCTTTGGAGTAGCTTTGTCTGTGTAGCGCAGTATGAGAGCAATGGAACCACAAAGACATGCATAAATTAAGTGACAGAAAAGAGAGGAAAAAGAATGTCACTTCTAAAGCCATACATAATTGAGGGATTTCTTTGTTCCACGCGTCTGTGATAAGAGAAGTTTTTTTGTGGTCGGCGTACAGACGGAAAGACAGAGAAAGCTGGTGGACTGGAGCGAATAGAAATTTCAATTTTTCATGACAAATGATATGAAGAAGCAGGACTCGAGCCGCGGGGCTAAAACTCATGCTAATGGTCCGTAGAGGGACATTACCATTGGTGTCGTCCTCTTCATCACCGGCTTCATCTGCACCTGAAAGAAACACAAATGTCCAAAGTGAACGGAAACATGTTTGACGGTTGAAAAAGATCACATCAAAGTTTTGTCAAGAATACTGACATTTTTGAGGGTAGTGTTAAGGCGCTATGGAACAAACACTTGCAAATTAAACATATTTGAGCTTGAGTGCTTTTCACAAATTAAAATTCACAAATTAATTCCTTCAGTGTTAATATGGTGAAGCACTGAAGTAAAATACCACATCAAATTAATCTGTATTTCTAAAATAACCCATTGCAAAACATTTTCTTGAAATATAAAAACATAATGCTACAATTTCAAAGGACATTCATACGACGAAAAGTGTTAACTTTCAAAAATGATGCCAATAAAAATAGAGGTTTGATAGAGATGGCTAATTACTCTTGTTTTTTGTTCAAAAGTTTAATGAATGCTGCTAAAAGGGAGCTTATTCTTATTATTCATCTTTTGGTTTGGTGTGTCCTATATTCAATATCAACAACATCATTATATGGAAACAATGCAAGATTCAATTCCTTAAAATGACCTTATGTTAGAAAGAGGTGTGCTGCCATTTGCTTGCTTTTGTTTTAGCCCGAAATCTTAACAGTATAGTCAATATAGAGATGACCTTGTAACTATTATTTAATACACCTTTTCATACATTATTGCAATCTAGATAAGCTCAATGTCCAATAGAGCTCCTGCTACCATTGTATAAAAAAGTTAAATTTAGCTTCTGTGGTTTATCCTTGGCATTAAATTAGGTCATAAATAATAGTATGTCTGAAAAACAACTCAAATAAACATTAGCAAACATTTGTGGCCCAACTTTGCTTTTCACGTGCTCAGATAGCCTATCTGCTATTTTTAACATCTGATTCACTTTCACCTTCTTATAACATTAAAACGTTTCCCTGGTGATGTTTGTGTGATATATTTTACTATAAATATGTAATTTTCAATTTAAACAATCTGATCATGAGACAAAAGTGAAAACATGTCGTGCTACGATGTTGTGAAGCTTTGTACATGACAAAAGCTCATTCTCTCATGGTATTGTGATAAACACCTGAAAATCATTTTGGTTAACTGGTTACTTGATTTACCTTTAGTTTGTGCTTTTACTAAACCATCAATTATTCAAAGACTGATTTGAAAAGCATTTGCTATTGTTTTCTTCTCTCTGCTTATTTAATAAACATGGAATTGTCAATACACAAACGGAACACAGATTTTAATAGTTAAGTTTTTAACCAGATAAAAATACAAACCAATACATCTGTATCTTAATTAATGCACGTCTCACTTCTGGTTTGTTTAGCTGCACAAATCCACTTTTTTTCCTAAAAATGGCACACTGTCAATGAGTAAAAATCCCAGTGTACAAAAATAATCCATATTCTGTGAAACTCCGATATAGCACTCAATGGAATCATCGCTGCTGGCCCGGGCAGATGAGGTGCATGCTGGGATAGCGTGGCGAAGAAGAGATCAATTGTGGAGCTTTGATGCCACAACAATAACATACAGTATATACAAGCAGGTAATTTGAGTATTACTTGAATGTGGGCCTTATTCTGTTACTGCTGTCGTCTCTAAGCTACAGTAAATACATAAACCATTTAAGAGGATTACACACGACACATATGACATACATTATGTGAACCAAAGTCCATCAGTCTGACACTTTGCATTTTGACTGGCTTTTCTATTTAAGACAACACTACATTATAGATTTACTGATATGTATCCAATGTTTAAATCGTACAAAAACTATGTTCATCTATCAACCACATCTAACCTAACACCACACTTTCCGCTCACTCTCACACACACTGACACACAAACAGTGACATTTAGGACAAATTGAGTAAATGAAAGCCATGACACCAATAAGAGAACATGCTCGACAATGGCTATTGTGCAGCCGCCATAATTGCTTTTTTAACAAGCTGCCCAGAGAAGCCATTTTTTCATATCTATGCAATTTTGCCCCAACACTCACGACAATAAAAATGCCAGCCTCTATTAACGGGAGAAAGGCCAGTTGTACCAGCGCAGCGTGTTAGCCTCAAGTAGCAGTGTCTATCAAACAGACTGCTGCTGACAAGAAGTAGATGGCAATTCTTTCTATTAATCATGAGTGACACGTTGCAGACGCATAAACGGACATAGCAGCTGAACCGAACGCGGTATTGACACGAAATGCATTTACAGAACAAGTCTTTCTGTCTCTCTAACCTTTACTAAACTCTGAAAATTATGCATGTCTTGTTGTGTCCATCTAAAGTGATCCTAAACAACAATAAATCAGATATGACCAAGGGATGAATACAATTTCTGCCTTGTTAACCAGTCATTTGCACTTTTGAATGCAGCTGATTTTAAATTTGTGGTAAAGGAGCATAGTGGACATTGGTATGATTTTATTAAAAAAATATATAGATTTAGTTTGAAAGATGCAGACTATGAGAGAATTGTGCATAAGGAGACCAGCAGGTGGCAGCATGGTCACAGAGTTAATGCACACGTTTCACTTGATTGTATTCAATATGAAACAGACACATTTCAGTCCAAAGTCCACACCCCCAGACTCCCTGCACTCTAAAAAGAAAGAGGAGGCACCAGACGTAAGCTACACTCGATTACTTAACAACAGACGAGGATAAACTGTTCAAATAGAAGGTGAAAATGGGAAAAATCTTGAATATATGCAAACATTTTAATCATGTTTTGACGTTATTTTTTAGAGTTTTGAATGGTAAATATTGTAAAAAATACATTGACAAAATAACAAATAAAACCAACACGGTAATTTCTCATACAAAGATCTCGACAGACTATGTTTGTTTGTTCAATTAATTTTTAGCTCGTCATTTGAGACAATGCATATCTAATATGTTGAAAAAAAAGTGGCAATCTTAAAGGTGTAACTTTCTGGAGGTGAAATGTCATCTGCACAATTCAATAGAAAAAATAAAAGATTTTTTAGAGAATTCTTACTGGGGATGAATAAGTTTCAGGCCATAATGTTAAAAATTATAGCTAAAGGAGCTTCTTTTCTATGGAAACAGTATATTACACACACATAATTGAAATCCTGATTATTCAAATGCTTATTTGCTCAGAGAGACAGTGTTAGTAAATGTAGAGAGTGAAAAGATAAAATGAAATTGTGACAGGTCTCACTGAAATAAACAGCTGTAAATGTATTGTATTATTTCCAAATCAAGGAAATAAATGAGCGCTTATGAACAGACGGTTGATAATCACGATTACTCGATTACACAATACACAAAGTTAACGATTACAGCAATAATCTTAATTGAAATTGGAATTTGGTTAATTGCATAGCCCTAGTTGTACCTTTAAATTAGATAGCACTGTATACTATCAGTAGATATAATACCTAAGATATACTGTCAGTGAATAGGTGCTAAATTAAAGTATATATACTTTTTTAGCTTGAGTTGAGTATATTTATGAGGGATAAATTGTATTAATTAAAACAAACAAAAAAAAAAAAAAACCAACTAAATAAATAACAAGCATTTCTTACTTAAAAAATAAAATAAAATAATAATAATAATGCCTCTGCAAATGAATATACAATTATCCATTAGCAAATCTTACTTTCAGGCATTAAGATTTTTTAAGCTAGTTCAAGTATTCCCTTATCCAGTTTAAAGATGATAACTTTTTACAGTGTACAGATTGTAAAGTATATGGCCAGTTTTCCACCGGCATCAATGAAAGAGCGTCTGTAAAAGCTTGTCTGGCCCAGTTTGAAGTCGTCCGCTCTCACAGAAAACGCTTCTATCTCATGCACATGTAGTACATCTTTTATTTATGTCAACAACAAATTCAGGTTTTACTGTATCACAAGGGCATGAAGTATTCACAAGCTGATATGCAACCTTTTTCTTGTGTCCTAGTTGCGTGACCAGAAACTTGCACCAGAGGACGTTATGTGCAATGTTAATGGATCTTTATGTGGGTAAAATACAAATGAATTCAGGACAGGGTTGTATATTCTAACAACTACATGACTAAACTTACAATAACACTTGTATTCTGCACCCTGTTCAAGTATGTATAATAAAGTTTCTACTTGTTTTCTTATACAATTGTAGGAATGAATCGCACTTTCAGCCCTATCTGTTCAATATTATGACAAAACATCAAATCCTGAGATGATTTTTATGACGAGATGCCTTTTTTCAAATAAAATGTTCGCAACATGGTTAACTATTTCTATAGAGGGATTTTTGGTCTACGTCACTTTCCGCCAGACTGTGCATGCGTTATGCAGAAAGAGCTCATCTCCCTCTGTTTACATGGGTAAACTTCTTTGAATAAAACAACAAAACGGGACGACAGCTAGCTGTTTTAATCAGGTCAGAACCGGTCTGACAGACGTCTGTCTCCTGAAGCTTGAGACAGCGTTTTCTCGCCGTTTTTTCACTCACCTGAATGTAACTTTGAAGGGTCGTAGGATCGATATTCACTCACAAATGTTGACTTAACAGCATAACTTTTGTTTTCACAGTGATGAACTCTTGTAGTTAGCTGACAACAGAGCTTTTTCGACTTGTTTCCACCGTTTGTGTCTATGAGCGGAGGCTCTTTCTACAGGCAGGGTGCACTCATCGCCTGTGCTGATAAACAAAAAATCCCTCTAATGAATGCAGGTGTCAGTTTGACTATTTTCCCCACCTTCTTCTCATTGGTTTGTATTGTTCCAACACAGTCACAGTCCTAAAAGTAGATATACAACAAAATGTCAAAAACGTACGAAAAGCACAAATTTTGGTTGAAACCACGTGGTAAAATTTTCTTTCAGTTTAACAAGTAAGTTTAAGCTTCAAGCTACTAAAAAGGGTAAAAATGTCGCCTTGTGGTTGTAACCAAAATGTGCGGTTATTACACATTTTGGCTTTTCGTAACATATTGACGTAAAAAAAAAAAAAAAAATAACGTTGTATATCTACTTTTTTTCTGAGACTGGACTGATTGTTCAGCTTGGAGAAAGTGACAGCTAGATTTAACCAATCACAGTGAAGAGTGAAAAAGATTTTTTTACATGAATCAGGATAAAATGGAAAGTGTACAGCGCCAAGAAATTAGTGAAATTTTTCTTTGCCATATTGCCAAGCACTGAGTCACTGTTGCTTGATATTGAAATATAAAGTAAATTAATGTGTTTTGTCATTTAAAAATGTATTTTACCATTTGTTCTATATGTATGTGCTTTAGAATGTTCATTGTTTAGTGTGTATACCTTTGAAAGAGAAGTCTTGACCACAATGGGTTCTTACCTACATAAGCAAAGGCAAATACTAAATAAAATAAAGTAAAAATTGCGCTCTAAACAGTATCATAAAATCCAATTCAAAACAGCATCATATAAAATGTTGTCACAGTAAAAAACCTAGCCTACAGCTTGCTAAAAGATTAATGAGACCTGTGTAGTGCAAAAAGGGGTTTCAGCGATGACCAAGACCTTTTGCATATCAGATGTGTGTGTCTAGCGCTGGCAAATGGTGAGTGATGCATGATGGGAAGCCCCTGTTAAAAGCTGACATCTTGCGGAGATAGCCCCGCATCTGTCCTCGTGTGGTGTTATTAATCTGATGCCGTCTCTCACCAAACCTGTCCTGTTTAGCTTGGGTCGGTCCCAGGAGCTCATGCCAAGCCCAAACTCCCTTCATCCCCGACATCGATTCTTGGCTTCCAGCGTGGAGTTTTTACAGCGCACCGTGACATCTCCTAATCTTTCTAATACCAGTCTGATATCAAATAATGGGCTGTAGAGACCAGTCTGCCAGCTCAGGTGTGCTGTGGTGCCCGCTGCCAGGTTTCTACTGTTTTTTATACTACTAAACGCACTTATGATGGTCTCTGGGGTTCAAAACAACGACATATTACAATTCACAGATAACACAAAAAAGTCACATTAACACATTACAATTACCATAATGTGAATTGAAATCTGTTGTCTGTTAATTGTAATGTGTTCTGGCTGTGTGTGTGTGTGTTGTCTATTACTTGTAATGTGTTGTAAGCAGAGATGGGGAAAGTACTGAAGTCCACTATGCAAGTAAAAGTACAGTTGTTTAAAAAATGACTCTGCTAAAAGTCAAAGTCCTGCTGAAACACCTGTACTTGAGTAAAAGTATAAAAGTAAACGTGTGTACATTTATTTAAGTACAAAAAAGTAAAAAGTATCACACTCAGTTAAAAGTATAATTTTGGCAGCTTCTTTCACTTGTTTCAATACATTTAAGGTTAAGGTTAAGGTTAAGGTACACTTTATTGGACTTTATTTAAGACTGATTTCAAAACTTTTTAGCAATTAATTTGACTTGAATTAAGAACAAATGTATTCAAACAAGACAGAAAACACATTGAAAAAAGTCCAAATATTTTAACCAGATAAAAATACAAAAAATAAAGATTAAAACTTAGATTTGAGGACATTTTAACCAAGGGCGACACAGTGGCACAGCGGTTAGCGCTCTGGCCTCATAGCAAGAAGATCCCGGGTTCGCCTATGTGGAGTTTGCATGTTCTCCCCGTGTCTGCGTAGGCTACCTCCGGGTACTCCGGTTTCCTCCTACAACTAAAAACATGTCCAATGTGCCTCCCCTCCCCAGATTGTAGCTCTAAGCTACAATCTGGTACAAGTATCTCTGCCATTGTGTTTAATGTAATTGTACATTGTCCTTAATAAACATTAGTTTACCTTACCTTAAACCACTGATTTTGCAATGCACAAAGTTGTTTTGTAATGTGTTGAAGCATGAGATAGGCTTTACAGTAAATTATTTATGATTGTTGTGACTTTTATCATGTGATAAATGTGTAGTTTTTACATTATTTGGCAATTTTCAGTTGTTAATTTGTTCACAGAGCTCTAATACACAACAGCACAGCAGCTCAGTGTTTTAAAAGGAAACAAACAAACAAACAAACAAACAAACAAACAAACAAAAAACTAATAAAGTAACTAACTGTTTGAAAATGTTGGTAGTAGAAAGTACAGATACTGTACTTCTTGAAAAATGAAAGAAGTAAAATTAAAAGTACTTGAGTAAACATACTACTTGCCAACTCTGGTTATAGGCATTTTAATGTGCCGTCTGTTTTTTGTAATGTATGGCGGACATTTTGTTGTATTGTTTGTGAATTGTAATGTGTTGTTGTTGTGAACCTTAGAGCCCACCGTGCACACTTAAAGAGCCGAGACATTTTTTACAGTGCGTAGCTGGGAGCGCCGTATCTCCACACACTGCTTCTGTTTCATCTGGATTACATCACACTACACATGTCACCCTGAGCTGCTAATCTGACTTTGTGCAAATACAAAATAGGATTAGATGTATTTGAGGAAGAGTTCTGTTCAAACGTTTTATGTCAAAATAAATAAATAAAACAATCATTTGTTAATTTTTAGAATGATCAGAATATGTTCCATCATCATAGATCAATGGGAACATAAATTCAATGCATAATTCAGGTTATTGCATTGCTTTTCTGACAGTTTACCAATTTCACCAGTGGCCATATCCAGCAGCGCTAGAGCAAAATCAATGCCAGATAATATGATTGAATACATGTGCAACTTGGCTGGATATTGCAAGGAAAACAGACTGCCCTTTCATTTATTTTATTTTGTTATTTGTTTAAATATTATTTTTTTCCCTTTGTGTTGATTCAGGCATTTGGCAACTATTAGCATGAGACATACTGCCATACTGCCTTCTATTTTGGTTAAACTACATTAAACATAACATGCAGCATTGTTCTCTCCCTCAAAGTATATGTTCACTCGTTACTAATTAATATTTACCTAAATCAGGGTGAAAAGTATTAAAATGTTTTTATTGACTGAACTGACAAAGCCAAATTCACATGTTAAATGTAGACTTGATAAACTTAGACCAGTGGTTTTCAAATAGAGATCGACCGATATGGGTTTTTTACATCTAGCCTCACACTCAGATCAGATCACTCTAGTCCAACTTAAATTCCTGTTTGACTCAGACTTGACTTTGACTCGTGGGTTTAGTTCCGCAAGTGGATTTAGTTTGAACACTTGTGAGATTAGGACAGATTGGTTTTAAGTCTTACAGGACTCACACTCAGTATTGACCCTATTTTGTCCTGCCTACTTTTCTAGGACATGCACTTCCTGTTTAGCTGCATTTAGCCTGTATATTTCAGTCGATGGGTTTATTTTAACTGTCATTATATTTAATTAAAATTGCCCCACAAGACAGACAAACAAACACATTAGCTACCTTAACAGAGCTAAACAGGAAGTGCATTTCCAAGCCAAGTGGGCGGGACAAAATAGGGTCAATAGGACAGGAGTTAAAGACTCATCACAAGTCTTTTACCCGTAAATATTTAAACACGTTCAGTTCAATTCTCTTCGGTCCTGAGTCTCTTCTGCGACAGATATTCTTATAGAGCAGTGCTTCCCAAACTTTTCAGAGCCGCGGCCCCCTATTGGCCCAAAGTTTGCCCGAGGCCCCCAGTAATATTTCACACAAAATAATGTCAGATTAAGATGCAAAAAACAGCTAAAGGATTATGACGGTGGATTTTGATGGACGATTATAGATTTAAAATAGTAAACTAATCAAACTAAGGATAAAAAGTTGGTTTCAAACTCAGTTTTCTGTCATACTTAATTGTGTGGACAACCTTTGGAGGCCCCCCTGCAAAGCTCCTGAGGCCCCCCAGGGGACCCCGGACCCCACTTTGGGAATCACTGTTATAGAGGTTATGCAGGTGACATCACAGCATTCTAAATGTTCATGCTGAGTGGCAAGAATGCATGAGAGTCAATGGAGAGAAAGGACATTTTCTCTTGTAAGAGTTCAATAAACAGCTAAAACAGGAAAAATAAACTACAGTTTGATAACAAATCCAACTCACAACAAGTCTACTGAGCATTGGGTTTGTAACTGACATGTAAGAAAAGAAATCAACAGTTGTAGCAAAGCAGATAAACTTTAGCTTCTCACATTTATCAGACATTGAAATCACACACAGTTAAAGTTATTACCTTTTTCTTCTTAAAAAATATGTTTTTGAGTCCGTTTGTTGCAGTTAAAATGTCCTAAATCATCAACTGTTTTTGCAGACAAGTTTGTAGCAGAAAAGCCGTTGCCACGACAACAAAGAAATACATTGAAGAAATGCCACTCATTCTAAATGTTGCTAAGCAAAATGATGTCAGTGCATAACCTCTATTATACTATATATTATTCTATTTTATATAATAATCACTTCACCCCTCTAGCTTTACAACTCCGGTGACTTTTACAATGCTGCATCCTGGTTGGACAAGAGCAGCAGCAGTAATAAAGGTAATTCCACAACTGTAGCATATCATCTGCATAGTAAACATGGACAACAAATATTAATGCCTGATTCTATTTTATACATTTCTATAAAAACAGGAAGACGTGTGTGTTTCCACTGTGGCAACCACTGTGTTAATGCCACATTTATCTTACAGAGAAAGGAAATACAGATCTATAATAACCTGTGAGAGCTGTTCATACTGCAAAACAACACATTGAAAGCTTTGACGAGACGAGGGGAAGGAGAAAGAACAATGATGAATCACACTGAACTGTATCGACACATTAACTTCAATACACAGTCGTATAGTTTAATCGAAGCAGGTGAACTGCTTTGGAGAGACATGTTTGATAAAAAAAAGAAAAGAAAGAAAAAAGAAACTAAACATTTAGTTGGATGTGTTGCCATTGTTTCGCTTTGTCTCAGAAAATACCAGAAATACCTTGTTTACTGTCAGAATCATTATCCAATACTACAATCAGGGTTGTGTACAAATGTTTAAATCTGTACTTTGAACTGGTAAATCAAAAGCTGTTGTATTTCTTGGCTTGTATTTCCCGTGCGCGGTGATACCTGACATCTGAGTGATTAATCCTCTCTCCATCGCGCGGACCTAACCTTTAAAATACAGCCACAGCTCCAAAATCATTTGCCTGCCTTTCCTGAGAGAGAGGTTGTCTCAAGGACTGACTGTTCCCAGGCTGGAAAGCTGTGCCAAGGCCTTTTGTGAATGGATTAGTTACTATTAAGCTGGCGGGCCTGATAAATTAGGATTTATAAAGATTATTACAAAATACTTATGCCCTGCTAATGCTGCTGATTGAATTTGTGAATCATATTGAATTACTGCTAAGGATTACTGGAAGGTACATTCAACATACACAGGGAATAACTACTTCATCTTAGAGAGAGAAAAGGTCTGGTATTGTTATTTATAAGTCTTTAACAATAGGTTGTGGTGATGCCATAAAACTAGATGGTGTTGTACAATGAAAATGAATATCTTAATATCTTTTTGGCATTAACTAATACAATTACATTATATTAAGTAAAACAGAAATGTGTTGAAGCAGCATCAGCACATCCACAAAGTGCAGAAATAGTACCTCATACTGTATAAAAACAGTCAACTATTCCTTTCTTATAGATCTGAAAAAAAAAAATATTATCCTTTGCCATAAAACTTATAGAAGATAGAATGACTTGACTCATTCACTTTTTGTTTATTGTTAATGAAAAATAAATAAAGTGAATTTAAACAACCTATGAGAAACAGCAAAGACATTTGCTGAGTTAATGGTATAGATCAGGCATGTCCAAACTATGGCCCGGGGCCAAATGTGGCCTTTGGACCAATTTTCTTTGGCTCTCTGACTTACTGCTAGATTGGCCTAAATAACAAAAAGTATCATTTTTATCATTTCATGTCTTCTATCATGTCTTCTATCATTAAAAAAACAAAACAAAAAAAAAAACATTTAAGGTCTTCTGAACCTTAAAATTAATGATGTACGCTTTATTAAAAGTGTGGTGGTTCATTGAAATTTGGTCAAATGCATTATTTTAAATGATTCACTTCACTGGCGTGAAATATATGGCTCTCTGCTCCATGTAAGTGTCAAAATGCGGCCCACTCTGAATAAAGTTTACATACACCCCTGGTATAGAGATACATAGTCAACACATCGTATTTAGGGACAGCGTCTGGCGTGGGGAAAACCTTTTATGTTTACTGCCAAAATATTTATATATTAAGCGCAAGCAAAACCATACGGCACACAGAGGTAGCATTGGGTTAGCTTTTATAAACATGGTGCAAAATGTTGGATCACTTTATTCATCTCCATGCCTTTGTGTCTGCATTTGCTAAAAAAGAGATAAAGTATATTTTTTATGTGGTTTTTCAACAGTGGATGATAAAGCTGATGTTCCCTATTAAAATTAATGGACTGTTTTCCCCACAGACATTCGTTAGTGGGCGTTCCTACAGATGCTGGTTATATCTATTGTGACATACTTATTTTTTTAAACAGTTTATTATTACTATTACGTATGTTTATCTCTACTTCTGCTAATAATTCTTTTTAACACTATTAGTACTTCCATTGATGATATTACTCAACAGCTGCATGACACTGTTTTGTAAACAGACCAAATCGAAGTAGATCATAACTGGGTTTTTAAAAATCCAATCTCCTCTGTAATTCCTTGTTCATTTTAAAATGTTTTGCAATATTAGCCCCACATTCAAATCTCAGTGTTCACCTTTTCAGGATGACTTCTATTAAGCTGTTCTACTGAATAATTAGTTTCTCTCAAAAAGCAGGGACACGATCAGGTAGTGCATTTTAACCAGCTGATATTGACGTCCTTGAAGTGCTATCAGGCCCAGCCACATAAACGGAGACAGAAAAGCTTGTCCCTGCTGAAAACAGGCATGACTGCTATCTTTAAAAACGCCCTACAACCTTAAGGCTCTGAGACAAATGGATGGTGTACCATTTTAATTGCCTACCAACAGCCTCCAGTGTAAGAATCTAATTATCTTCGGTCCATCGTATCAGAGAGGCCTATAATTGTTTCAATATTACACATCCAAAGGGGCTGAAACTGCAGAATGGCTAGATAATGGCTTCTTAAACAAGTTTACCTCCAAGAAAACATTCTTTAAGAAAACACAGCTTCATCTTGTATTCATTTCCCCATAGAACGGCAGAGATTAGGTGACCTGCTGTTGAGCGGTTAAGAAAAATCTATACTCCTGTAAAAGAATACTGGCCTCAAGATGACAAAGTGGAATAACAAAGAAGGAAAATGGCTTTACTACAAAACCTATCCTGTTGAAACTACTAAAACAACCATTGTAATGTAATGAAAATCGAATTGTTTGAGTTTGTTTGAACAAAATTTAAAATACTGAGTTCAATAAAAAAGAAAAATCAATATAAACAACAACAACAACACAACATTATTATAATTAATAATAATTACATAAAAAGACAAATAAATACATTTTATAATGAAATAATATGATACTCAAACCTATAGTATCTGATGTATCCTATAAGTTTGAAGCCTGTACTCGGCACGGCAGTGCTGTTGTCAGCTAACTACAAGAGTTTATCACTGTGCAAACACAAAAGTTATTCTAAATCAACATTTGTGAATGAAATTTGTCTTCATAACTACTATGTTACATTCAGGTGAGTGAAAAAAAAAGCTGACACTGTCTCAAACTTTAGTAGCTTGACATACTTTCGTTCTGTTTTGTTACTTTTATCAAAGAAGTTTGCGCAGCCAACTAGATAGCATAACTTAACTTTCTGAATGCGACCTGTACAGTAAAGCGGAAAGTGACGTTGACTGATAATCTCATAAATAAATTATACAGCCTAATACAAGTGAAGCCTATATGTACTTTTGGTTTTCTCATATTCAGGTGATGAAAATTACAGTAATTCGAGATAAAAAAAAAAAAAGTATTAGGCTTGGTAAGTATCTGTTGTTACCATAAAATAATGGCAGTTCCGCCATGTTTGTTGTCAGTTTAGCAGAACTTCATAGGAATACATTAGACAAAACGATTAAAAAAACAAAACAGCCGTGGAACAGCCCAAATAAACTGCTGGGTCGGTACTGGTAAATTTATGTATCACTCTGTAGTATTTTTTGGTATTTAGCTATTTAAAATCTCCATTGGTTTAACATTAGACCAACTGAACATTCTAATGATGTATGATGTCACTTTACCAAGCCTAATGAACTTGGCATTGAAAAACAAAAACAATAAACAAAAGAATAGATAATGATATTTGAGTATAATCCACCTACCTCTGTTGGCTTCTTTCTCCTCCTCTTTAGGTGTGGATGTGGGCGATGGTGGCGTCTCTGTAAATAAAGCATCAGAAAATTACAATATGAATCTCAGTGATACATGGCATTGTCAACATAAACACATATAAATAGAAAAAAAAACATTGTGAAAATATATCTTCACAGTAGGTCGTCTACACAAATGAGATATCATTGTCACTACTTTTAATAACTGTCTTAAGTTCAAGATGTACTATACAACTTTCTTTAAGTTCTCCACTTTCTTGCTTTCTTTAATGTAGCTTTATCTCAGTCGCCATGGTGATATGGGTAAAGTTTCAAGCCAGATCTGTTGGAGGAGTACCAGGTCACAGTAAGATTGGATCACATTTTGGGCAAATTTTTGGACATAATGCATCTTTAAATCCAAGCATATAGCATTTCTTTTGAACCAACATCAACCCTTTTCTCTAATATACAAAGCGAAAACATTATAAATCAAATGACCACACAAACATCTCTTATAGATTTTGTTTTTTATCTCTCTGACAAAGCAGTGCGGTGGGGTAAAGGGGGAAAATGCGAGCCTTTGAGACAGTCCTGGGACAATAGGTCTATTTCATGTGTGAGCAGTGTCATTGGGACGTCTGAATGGGGTCCAGACTGATTCAGAGTCAAGCTGATGGAACACAATCAAGGCTCTATTGAACCGAGCCAAACTGGTCCAAGTCGGGGCTGGACTATGACAGTGACAAAGACTTGGCAACCAAAGAAGACACTTGCTTTTTTGCTTAATTGTGTAACTTTTCTTTATTCAAGGTTCGAGATAAACATTGATACAAACAAGACTGGTTTTGAAGGTAGCAGCAGTCCAAGTTTTTTTCTACATTTCAAAAACCCCAAGTGAGCTTGGCTGTCACAGTAAAGTTAGAAAAACATAGCATGCAAATTCCTGGTTTTAGAGAATAAAAGCTTTTGTAATTATGGCATGGCAAAATTGGCAATTTTTTCAGTTCCAATACCGATTCCGATACTTTGGCTTTAAGTATCTACCGATTTCCGATATCAATCGATATAGAGTAAGGACTGAAACTGCTTTTCTTTCTTAATACAACATGAGACATTTTGTCATATAGTGTTATGTAAGTGTTATTTATAGTGAGCCCACAACTTAATCTGAATAAAATGTCTAACAATGTGACAATCTTGATCAACACCAGACAATAAGTTTGTCTCATTACACCCAATTAAAGGCATAAATATGATACAGGGTGAATCGATCCAGCACCAACCTTTGATCCCTAATATACAATACCCGAAGTTGAATTAAATATTGTACAAAGCTTTCAAAACCGCAATACCCTGGATTTTGAGTTGGTAGAATACACATTCTATTGACATATGAGCATATGATACAATTGACCTTGATATTGCAGCTTAAATGCTATGCAGACTTGAATCCTATACTTTACTAAAGCAGTTACCTGACGTCACAGTTTCAGTCTCAGTTATGCTGCAGTTGAACCCTTTCAATTGACATACTGAATGTTTATCTATGCTTCACAGTCTGAAATGGCGCCATCATGAAGCCCTGTCAATGGAATACCTGACATAGTGACTATAGATCTATAGTTGCCATGGTAAACCATGTACGGTCAATTGTGGAACATAACATTTTCAACATTTTATGAAATGTCTAAATTTGATGATTGTTCAAGGTAATGACAATTTTGATATTTGTTCTAATGGATATGGTTAATAGTCTATATTGCAGTTCATAAAATATTCTGGTTGAGAAAGGCATCCAAATATCTTTAGACTGTAACAGCTGGGTTTTGCTGCTAAACAACTTTGAGTTGTTGTGACTCCTTCAGAAGCAGTCTGTTACGCAGTAAACACTGGCTTTAGGAGTTAGTTAGTGCGGGTAAATGACTTGGAATGGCTTTATTTCTCTTTGAAACACAGCTATTACCAATGGATCTAATTGTGCTAATACAAATCAATCAAATCAGTTTATTTTTGTATAGCGCAAAATCACAACAAAAGTTGTCTCTGAGGACTTCGCAAGATTATACATTTAGCAAACATTAATGGTAGAAAATAATAATAATAAAACATTTTGTATTGGTGCATCTCTAGTTAATATGTCGATTTAATCAAAAGTTGAATTGTTTATGTTGCATTATGAAGTAAATACTACATCTAATAAGCAAGTCCTAAACAATGTAAAAATCAGTTGTAATTTTCTGTTATCTTCAATCTTTATGTCAATAGATTCTCCAGGTTTTAACCAATGTTTGTCTCACTTTAGGGCTTTTGCAGGCATGACAGACAGAATGTAGAAAAACAGACATTTTACCGGCTGTGAGAAGCAGCAGATTCACTCACAATCACAGAACAAGCTCGCAGACGCTGATGGAGGCCTTTATGACTCCGCATTACGTTCACATTGTTTCACTCGGCGGGATCAGATTTTACAGTGCACTTATAAAGCAGCTACTCTTTTATGTTGGCCCAAAATTGAATCTCATTGAAAACACAGATGCGTGTAATTGGCAAATCATGGGGTGACTTTGAGACAGAAAAAATAAAAACACATTTTGATAGAGCCCGCGTCCTACATCAGCGCAGTAATCAGAGCACTTTCTTCAGCAGAGGCAGAGCAAAAGTAACATTGATTGTGGTTTATTTGGTTGCACGTGTACAATGGAGTCTTTGAGAAAATGAGAATAAGGCACGAGCCAAATCCACTCAGCAAACACAATCATGTGGATAGGGCCATAAGCTGTTTTCACTTCACATTTAGCCTCACAATTTAAACAGTGGTCATCTGCCAAATCACACAGCTACAGACTAAATATGGAGTTCTTTCCTGACTGTTGCTTTGTAGTTAAAATTCATCGATTTCTGCATCACAATGAAGGAGGTAGAAAACTTGGCTAACAACAGATGTCCCAGGACAAAATTCGGGTTCCTTACATATATATCAAAACAATTAAATACACAAATACCAACCATCTCCAACACACGACATCGCCTTATAATGTGATTTCTCTTAAACATTTTTACAGAATATCAGTTTGATTGTTTGCATACAAGGCAGCTTCCTGTTTGTTTAATTTCTATGGGTTTTCGCAATGTAATTCTAAAAAGAAAACCATAAATACTAGGGATGGAAAATCGACCAAAAACTTCAAAAATCAATGTGAGGTTGCAGCGATCGAATGAAAGAACAAAAGTGATCAGTTTTGCTCATGCGGTCACTGACTTACACACACTCTGTAGTTGTATAATATAAAAAATATTACAATAACAGCCACGATATTTAAAGAATATTATTATATTGCATTAACAACTGATGGTGGGCCTCTAAATATCAACAATAAATATGACTGTTTACTGTTCAAATGTTGATTAAAAAATACCAGTTCTGATTCACAAACAGTGGCTACGTTTAAACATAATTTATTATGGTTTATTTTGTGTTTTGAGGTAAAAAAAAAGTTATCTAGAGATACAAAGTGGAACAAAATCAAAGACGTGGTTGCAAAATCCAAAACTGAATCGAATCGTGACTTAAGTGAATCGTTCCATCCCTTGTAAATACTATAAGATCAAGCAGTGAACAGCAACTTGACTTTACAAATCAGGAGAAAACTTGGTTTAAAGGGACTTGTTAGCCTGCGAATGCTAACAATGAAGCTTGACAATTATAAAAGTCAACTGTTCAACTGTCGCTTTATGTACAGAGACAATTGAGAAAAGGTCAGCTGTCATCTAATCATGTGTCTGACTTATCACCTGCTCAAAGAAGAAACTAGAGTTACCGTTTTAGCATCAATAGGTTGGAGTACCAAGGCAGCTAAAACTAATATTGCTTTAAATATCTGTTTTGTTGTAATGCAAAAAGTCAACATGTCTATAACAGAAATGACCAGACTGAACATTTCATGACAAAGTAAAATGTTTCAATGCTCACCACATGGTCATTACATTTTAACTGCAGCCATTTGGCTAGTTTCATATTTTAGATTGTAATGTGATGAAGTTATACTCTCACAGATGCCATCAGTAACAATGTACCAAATATATAGGTAAAAGTAAATTCAGAAATGCATTTGGATAGACTTTTAGATATCTGTAAATCCAGCACATTATTTTAACAAACAGAAAATCTAATTTTCATGATGTGAATAAAATAGATTTGTTATAGTTTTCTGCACATTCAGAGTGTAAACACTGAAAGCTTGACATGTTTTACAATTGAAAACACATTTTGAATTCCACATGAATTCCCACTTTCCCAAAATGCACCAGACTGGCTCCTGAACAATGCTGTTTTTGGTCGGTGCCATTGCTTATGCGGGACATGAGTGCACAGCCCCATGTCAATAGTTGATGTTGATAAGCAGTATCAGGCAGTCTCAGGCCATGTGCCAAGATGGTGCAGTGATAAAGGCATTATGTGCTGACAGTTGTGTTTGTGCAGCGCTAGAAGAGATGCTGCATGGCTGATTCTTTAGGAAGCCTGCAGCTATTGTGGCCCAAAGCAATAGAACTAAATCGTGTTGGGAATAGGCTCATGTTCTCTTTCTGGTCTTTTATTAGATACACCTGTAATTGTAAAGGTCCCATGATATGTCCAAAACCAGGCAGCTTCAAAACAGCTCTTTTAGATCAAAGAAACATTTGTGTTTTGTTTTTGTATCATTCATTCAAACAATCAGCTGTTGAGAGAAAGAAGTAAGAAACTTTCACAGGAAAGGCTCAAAAACATTTCAACATTTGAAAGGACACATATTGGTTTTGAAATTGCTTTCTCCTTATTTAGCTTCTTTCAGACTAGCTTAGTGAGTACTTCCACAGATTCCCAGATGATTCCATATTAGGCTGAGCTATGAGTTTTTCTGTGCTGTTTTAAATCCAGAAATCATGTCCAGAATCTCTATTGTCTTATCATTTTTGCTTCCCATTCTAGTTTGTTATAGCTGCGTGAGATTGTTGAGAAAAAGGTTGAGTGCTTTGCATTGATTTAAAACCATGCCTTGGTAGACGTTTTTTAAAGATTTAAATCATGGGATGGTAAAGATACTGGCGGGACAGTAACAATACAGTTAATGGTTATTAGAGTATTTGTGCTTAAAGTGTATAATATCTGGTTCATGGCAGATTACTATGTCACTCTGAATTTAGCTCTGTAATCTGGATGTAATGTCTCTGAATGTCATCAGGAAAAATCGGAACATTTGAATCTGATAAGTCGAAGTGTCACAATACAGAAGTAGCAGAGTAATTCCGCTTTTGTTAATTTCAATGGACATCATCCCATCCATAGACATGCAAATGGCCTTTATGTGCATGTTTTTAATGATCAAATATGTCTGTTTTGTTTTTGCTAAAGTAGGCTGAATATGTGCCTTCATTTAGTTTTTTGTGCCATGACTGATGCTGTGATATTTAGATAATCACAAATATCACGAGAACTTGCAGAGACAGGTTATAATGTACTTTTTTTTTAGCGACAATGGCACCTATGGAACAGAAATTAAATTGGACTAACTATACATGCATCTTAAGTTTAAACCATTCCCTAAAATATTGATAGAACACATCTTATAAAGCCTGGAAAGTGCATAACAGGAATTCATGTATTCAATCATTTAAACCGGTGTACCTAATAATATGACCGATGAATGAACAAGCTCTTGAAGCGTAATTCACCTGACATAAAGTATTTTAAGTGTGGCGTGTCTCGGATTCAGTCTGTCATCAGAATAAATAAACAGTCAGTTTGATGTCAGATGCAGTAAATCTGCTGCTGCCTGTGTGTGTGCGCGCTGTGACTCAGGTGGAAAGGTGAAAAACAGCCATGAAATCCACTGTCACTCACCGTCCTTCTGCTGCTCCTCTGGAACCTCCAGGTCGTTGTCTGCAGAGGAAGAAGAGAAAACAATGAGCTTAATTAATTACAACTAATAAGTGTGCAAAATTATACTCTGGAATCTATAAGAAATGGAACCAAAGGTAAACAATTGTTTTTTTGTGTTTTGCCTTTTCAAACCAGAATACACACTTTGGTTTTTGGGAGTATTTTATGATATCGCATGACATTATGTTTTATGTGCGTAAAACCTAATGTTATGTATTATGCATTGTAAACAGATTTAACATGGACTTCCAGTTCAACATTTCAGATAGGTCTTGCTTTTCACAGTGGCATTTCAGTGTCAAGAAGAGATTAAGTTAATGTGGTTAAGTTTACTTAAAGATACGCTAACCAGGTCAGGAGAAAATGATGATGGTTTCAAACCTTACAAGCAAATATTAGATTTTTATATAATGCAAATAATACTGTTTTGTTCTTAACAACTTATTTTCACTATTTATTTAAACTATTAATGACGAAGGACCATTAAAACCTGGTGAAAGTCGATTTGACATTCTGTTCTGTTTGAATAAATGTTCTCTGATTCATTGGTGTTTAATTTGGATGTGGCAATCAAAATAATTTGTGTTTTAGCCAAAATCAATTTTGTGCACTTGCTCAACTAAATCTGCATAACCAAGAACCTTAGTGATTATAAACACAGGTAAATATTAATATGGTAAAACTTCATTACAATTCTCATAATGAGTGGGACAGACAATTGATTGATACAAATCATGGCACTTTAAGTTCACTCACTCTTCCACAGGCCTAACTTGCAAAAACAAGTCTTTTCTGATCTAAAATCAAGCCTCTTCACAGACTCTCCGCTCCCCAAACTACTTTCACAGCCTTCCTCACTTCCCCAGCAGAAGTCCTTGGATCTAGTCATTACATTAAATTACAGCATGTGTACGTAAGGAGAGAGAACAGGGGGTCTGAGTCCATTCAAAAGACATTCCTTTTCAATTAAGGCGACCCGGTAAAACTCTTATTTCCTCAAATGACTGGGACTGAAGGCTCGGGCGTGCACCACAGTGGCTCACAGAGAGAAAAAAGCCCTTTGATTTGTCCGTCTTTTCTCTGGGAGGTTATTGTGGCCGACAGACACTGGACTGTGCTGTTTCAGGCTGGATGAGTAGAGTCGCACTGTGGGAGATGAGATGGCTCTGGCTCTCTACTGAAAGGCATGATGGGAGCCGACGAGTAAAGCAATGAACTAAATAATAGGCTCACACAAACTAATACAAGTGTGGTGAAATGGAAACATTTTGATCAGATTTGGATTCAAAATGCGTTTAATAAGACTGACAAAGAGCATTTATTTTCTTCAAAGGTTCTAGGCGTTGAATTTTCCTGGTTTGATCAGCTCTATGTACCATTTTTTTACTTGTGAATGCACTTGGAGCACATTATTTTTTGTATTAGGGGTTGGCAAAATATCAGAAAAATGTTAGAAATGTACTTCAGATGAAAAACTCCTGTGCCTAAAGAGCGAATATAGTCATAGTTAAGTCATGGTTAATATCGACAATCCCAAAAATATAGTCCAATATTTTGTTTTCAATACTTGGTGTGTTAGGAAGTTAACTGAAGTTGCTTGCATATTTAAAATGACATTGCAAGACCAAAACAACGTTTACACAACTGAAACTGCAGCATAGACTTGCATCAAAGGTGATTAAAAAAATATGAGGAAATGTTTTTGATGTCACATGCAAATTAAGGAATAAAGAAATTTATATTTAAAAGAAAAATTACTGAATTACAATGCTTGAACACACAAAAGACAATAAAATAGTAATATTTTTTTCCACCTGTCACTATAATTTTTACAGTTACTTGTATAAAGACATTTTGCATCAACCTTTTATCTTTAAGTTGCAAAATAACTTTTAATAATGAAATCTGCTTGGAACCTCCATTTTTTCTTCTTATAAGTTTAAAGAGCTGTTGCTAGGCAGTGAAGCCTGACGCTGTCTGGCTGCTCTGATTGGCTGTGTTAGTTTCACATGTTGGAACCTCACAATAACAAACAGTCTTAAGGGTCACACTTAACCCACACACACTACATGCTACTCAGGACACGTCTAGGCCTACAGTCCTCTAATGAGCCAAACGCTTAATGCTTTTTTACTTCAAAGACAACATTTCAAAGCTGATGGCTACAGTTCTCAGAGTGAACCCCATGGATTTAACTTCTTACATGAAAACGACAAGTGTTCCTATAGTTTTAACCCTCAGATCTCCAGCACATAGCCTTGAGCCATGACGCCAGTATTTATGCATCTTCCACACACGGCACAGCACGAGCCCGGCATGCGAGTCGACTGTAAGCATTGCATTGTGGTTAGCGAGTGCGGTTAGCAGGCGTTAGCGTTGATGAAAGGCTGTTGTCATGGGCTCTGTGGAAGTGTAAGCGTCAGAGCTCCCGGAGGATTCAGCGACAGGCTTTTCTTTTGTACAACACTGAATGAAAGGGTACAGTGCATTAATCTAACCCTGCTCCGCCGAGACAAAGGACAGTGTGCAACAATGGAGCGCAAGTGGAAACACGGACAGCCGCATGTTATGGCATTATTACTGCTGAGATTCTGCTGCACGGGACTGATGCAGTTCATACCCAGATATTAAATGCCTCATAAAATAAACAAAAAATGGATTGGGTTACAAAATGTACATTATAATTAATACAGTATAGGCTGGATCCTGACCATCACCGATAACAAAATTTGACAACAATGCCTTGCATTCATCTATCTAGCAGATAAAAAAGTATTTCAGAAGAATATGTTTCATTGTAGACAATAGAATATAGCTACAATAATTGTAGCTATAAGTTTAAGTTTAGTTACAATAGCCAAAGATTTGGTCACATATTTGTTTAACAAATAGTAAAACAACATGTTATTCAGAATGCATTTAATACAGAATAGAAAAGTGCGCTATGCAAAAACATACATTCTTTCTATTGCTTTGCCACATATCTGAAGATTAAACCCATGTATTTAATAAAATATCTACTTTGCTTTCCTGAAAGCATCATGCCATTTAATTGGTACAGCAATGAAAAAATCACGAACAGTCCAGAAAGTATATATAATATAAACATAAACTACTGATGCTCCACTCACAGAGCACCTACAGTTTTCAAAAAGGACCGATTTTCGGCAAAGTCAAATCATGAACATTTTCCCAGTTCAAAAGGTTTCAGTTTTGCAGAAAACAGCCTTCTAGTCTTTAGCTTGGCTCGCTCTGATTGGTCAACGTCGGTCACATGTTAAACATAAGCCCGTACTTTTTGCATGCATTTGCCTGAGACAAAAGTCACAGCAAAAAGCAAAGTGTTTTTCACTGATGACTTGACCAAACCCCATAACTTACCACTACAACAAAGACCAACTATAACCTCATGGAGACAAGCAGGGAGCGGACCCTCCATCAAATGTTACTTATGCTGCATTCATGTGGTCCTCGGTGCTTGTGTTTCGAGAGGTTCCTACCTTGTTTGCATTCATGTGTTTTTTACTTCAGAAAGTCGGGTTGTTGTTTTTAACCATAATAAATAAGAGCCCGATCTCACAAGAAAGCGTACGTTTACCACGACATTACACAATATGTAGGTATAATTAGCATGAGTCTATAGCTGTTTCGCGTAATTATTGTACGCATCACAGTCCCCGTTCATTTCAATGGTGCTGCCCCAAGCTCCAGACCTAATCTTACCAATTTTAGTAACTTTATGCCTGAACTTACCCGTTTCACCTGAAGAAAACGTCCCCACATGGCTTCAACCAAAACTCGTCCTATTTTGATGCTGTGAAATCTTGTGTCATTTTTACGCTTTTTTTATATCCTGCTAAATGCACGGCGTAACATACAGTAAGTACTAAAAATAGCTGTGAACTCGTGGTCAAAATACGCTGTTTTTGTGTCGTGGTAAAAGTACGCCAACTAGTGAGACTGTGTTGTAAATAATTGACACAACACTTTTAACAGAGGTTAATAGGTGTAACTGAGAGATCTGAGACGTCAGGCGCTGAGCTTGGGCAAATCTGTTTGTCCCGAGTTTCTGAGCAGTAGCTCTAGCATTCATATACATCTTTCAGCTCAGAATAACAGTTTTCCGAGTTCCCGAGGACTACATGAAGCATCACTAAGCCCAGTCAGCGTTTAAAAGGAAAATGTGTTCACTGCTTCTTACTCACATTACACTATTTTAAATGAAAACATGTCTTAATTTAACTTTAAGTCTTTTGTTGCCCGTGGGAGACAATTGGATTGAATTAATGAAACTGCCAAACACACATTCAAAACAAAAGAGTGCATGCTGAGAACATTAACACTAAATTAAAGTACTTGAGTTCAAAATAAAGCAAATGGAGAGACACTTTTTTCAATTTGATGCAAAAGTTAAACTGTACATTTTGTTGCTTTTATTTATTTAATTGACATTGACATTCAACAGTTTAAGACCAGCATAAACAGATGATATTTTTGCTTAAGTAGCTATTCACAAATAAAGCTTTTTTCATAAGATATACACTTATATAGTCATTACATAGAAATAAACGAACAAGGGAACTAACATTAATCAACTCTTAGATATTCCAGTAACACATGTGGCTCGGGCTGATTCATTCACTAACTACTAAAGCGTTTTCTTGGTTTGCACGGACTTTGACATGTGGCGGAGAATGTCACAGCAGCAGCCACATCCCATGTCTATTTACACACCATGTTTCACAATGTCACACATGAAAGTGAACCCTTGTGTGATCCCAAGCCCGAATGAGATTCTGGTGATCACATGACAAACACACCGTGTCCAGGCAGCCCTGAGGGACTACACACACACATTTTCACTCCCTGCATGCTTCCTGTTGCCTTTTTCATCTGCAGTTACATGTGTGATACTGAGCTGGCGTATATATCAGATTTTAATAATGTTGTGACTATTGTTATTCGTAAAGATCTTATCATAAAGACATCTCACAATTGAATTTCATGTATTTGTTTATGGTGAATAATGCTATACATAAGCCATTTAAAATAAAAAATTAAAATGCAATGCGAACTAACATTTTGTAGTGATGTCCGAATGTCCAGCAGGTCAAAAAGCAGTGCACGCAAAATTTCCCACAATGCATCTGGATAAGTAGTGAGCATCGATGGTCACTAGAACGGTCAATATGGACCACAATTCATTACAAGAATTGGAAAAACAACGCGGACAACGCCAGGTCTTTAATTGTAAACAACACTACTGAAGTTGAAGTTGAAAGATGATAAGGAGCCGCTTAAACTCACTGTTGAGCCGGAGAATAAACAAAACACTCGTAACTGAAAGCTGTTAGCCATGAAGATGCTAATGTTAGCTGCTTACCTTAGTTTGGGCTGTAAAAGAGGGCTGTTTGCGGTTAAATGTACCGTCCAAATTGAACCAGATATCTGTTATGAGTATAGCCCATAAATATGCTTGTGTCAGAGGGATTTGACCGGTATTTATTATAAAAGTTCATTTTTATTGGACTTTTTTGCCGACCATTACTGGCGGAAAGTCACGTGACCGCGTCAGCTGAAAATAGTGTGCATCGTGACCAAAAGACCTGATGAATGAGTGTGCTGACCAGTCCACTGAACAGGGCAGGACTATATAATAATTGAGTGGATAGGGAACGAGTGTGGATGTTCGCAGCCACAATCATGTCTCTTTTTAAACACACTGCTGAATATTCATCTAGTTTGCAAAGTCTTTAACATGCTTTCTGTAACATTCACCACAACTATCTGATCTAAAGAGAATTTATTAGCTTTAAACTGATGTAGTGAAAATCTCATAGAAATGAATTGAACAGGAAATGCTTGTATGTACAGGATGTACCATTTTGAACGAAAACAAGCCAACTGCACAGAGCCTATTAGAATACTTGTCATACACAACAACAAGCATTTTGCAAACAAGGGCAAACATCAACATAAATGACACAGCCATTACAATATTACACCAATGATGCACTTTAATTTTGCTAAATAATGACTACTTAGACTCTTTGCATTTTGATGACACGTGGAGGGATTCTGTTGTAGAACAAATTACTTTCTGTAATTTTTAACCTTTATACATCAATCAAAAAAACAAGACTGCATCTGTCATAATGGACTTTGCAGATGGTACAGCTTGATGAGAGAGCTATTCCCACAAACAAAGTCAACTGCAAAAGTGTCCCAATTGTTGAGCTCTGACTGCAGATCTGTGGACTGGGTTAATATTGTCAGGACTGAGATGGAGCCTGCAGCCTGTGGGCAGCCACCGGATCATATTAGCCCAGGAGTTGTACCCAGAATCAATTCCAACATGCTTTCACTCTCTCCCCCCAACCACAGCTGCTTCACTGCCTTCCTGCTGCAAATAATACGTGCCAAGGCAAGCATGTGGTCAATCAAAATCTATGATCCAATCTGAATACCTAATAGGAGCATGTCATATGATTAATTGCATTGATTAAGCTTTTGGAGTATAATAGGGTTTACCCACACTTCCATTTCTCTTTTTCTAACAGGGCCACAGACTGTACAAGAGAACAGAATCAGTTACTGGCTTTACACGAATCTTATAAGCTACAAATGAAATCCGCTGAAAAATCATGACAAACCTATTTTTTGTGTCTTATTGTCTTTGAGTAAACAGAGGGCTTCACTTTCTGTAGAGAAGATTTCAGACAAACAACAATCATATCAGCTGTCATGTCGGCCTAGAAATGGTTTGAGTCGCAGGCACAGATTGACAGCTCGCTTGAAATTCAATATATTCTGTTCATTTATAGCTTTCTTTGAAGATGTTGTGAGAAGTTGGATCAATACATAATACAGTATAGACCCAGATAATAGTTGACACACATTTATCATAAGGGCTTTTAGTTGCCTTAACTAGACGGATCATACGGAGAGACCCTGGCTTTACACAGACCAGTACAATGAGAATGAACCCCCTAAACTCTTGGCTAAGTGGTACATGCTCTATTCTCGGAATAGATTATGATTTCAAATTTTTACCCAATCAAAAAACAGAATGAGCTTTACTCTCTCATTTGGGTTACCAACAACTGTGAATCTGTCATAGGGATGCATGGGTCAGCTTATTCATACTTGCTCCGCCTGCCTTGATTTAAAATTCGTATTTAAATTTCGACTCGACCCACGCCGCCCGAAAATAACTCAGGACCTAACCCAAACTCTAACCCTGAGGCTGAACCGTGACAGATTTATTCACTCAGTGGTATGGGGCATTTCAGACTCTGGCAACACAAATTCATCTGTGATTGTTGTGCATTTTATGTACAGTTCCTTTAAACAATATTGAGATTCAGTCTTTTGTTTGTCAAAGATATGTTCTGTCAGAAGCTTCTGGTTTGTTTTGTTAGTATCAAAGCTGATAATCATTTGAAAGAGTATTATACTAAAACAATGACATCAACAGACACTGTTTGGCCTTTCATTAACATTTTATAAAGTTGTAGAATCAGAATTGATATCAAGAATCGTCATTTTAGTCATATGTTCAGTCCTACACAACTGCAACACTTTAAAACAACACATTTCTGTGGCCACATATTATATTAATGCACATTTCATAAAGTATTTATAAACCTTGCTGGTTTAGCTGGTGTATTGTAATATTTTTTCACTTATAGCTTTATCTGTGACTTGTAGCTCCATAAAGTCCTCTATGGTGCACATTAATATATCATAACACCAGTCTTTACACTCTCTGGATCTGCACAGAACTCCTCTAACATTACATTGCTTTATGTTTGTTAACGCCAATGCACAAGAATGCAACCCGCTGGTCCTGTTAGTAAATTCTGGCTTGTAACGTCACCTCAGAGATCCATGCAGTTTATGGTGCGGCGCATAATGAATAGGTCATTATATCAGTGCTTATGAGCCCAGTCGGTGAAGGGGAAGTGGATGGCACTAAAGAGATTGCTTTACAGTGTTTGTATCAGATCATTTCTCCATCATTGGTGGCTTTGTGTTGAATGCCACTGCGTACACATGTTAACAGATGTTTCTTGGTAAACATCTGTGAAGAGTATATAGGTGTAGGGAGTGATTATCATGCACAGGAGTCAGAACAGTTTTATTGTCATTGTCATGGAATTCACAACCCTAACCCTGACTTGCTTCTGTGATTAGTGCAACATAGAACACAGAAGGAATATACAAATAAAGCTTAGTAACTGCCTCTCTATCGCCATAAACACAAATTTTAACTTCTTAATCAACCCAGTCCAATAATTAACCCTAAATACACTTTTCATCTATTATTTCCCAGCTTTTCTCCATAAATATGATTGCCTGATCAGCCAGTCCCTACACGCTTTGACAGACATTTACATAGATGTGAAGGTCTAGAATCAGAGCGCCGGGGTTCAATTTCGAGGCGGGCTTTCAACCAATCACAGAAAACCTGGAAATCACACCGAAACAGCGACACCTAAACCGGATGTTATCGTAAATATGCAGCACTAGGATTTTGTCAGTATGACGCATCTCAACCCAGGTTTTAAGGAATTAATGAGTTTTCCTAATTGTTAAAAACTGAAGCAAGAGCCGAAGAAAATAATCAGCTACGGCCGCCATCTTGAATGTTTAAAAAGGTTAGATTTTGGCGAGGGGTGAGCGAAGGTGGAGTGGCCATTTGAGATTGGAATCGTCTTAATTTTGGACGACGAAGTGATTGGCTCGATGTTTGGTTCCATACCCTTCTGCCTTTGAACAGAAAACAGGAGAGGCTGGCTGGTAAGGAAACAAAAATGTAAGTCTTAAATCGTTGTTTATTTAGACTAATTAAGGTGTAGTTATTACAAAGTGGCTGTAAAGTTTCAATTGCATTTGAACAGCTTGTGTCATTGCGTATATGTACGTACATTTTCTATAAAAATAATATATATTTTGTATGTTCAGTACGTTGTGAAATGAACATTTTATGTGGCGATTCAGTGAGCATTTACCACTGAACTTAAAAATCATACAGTTTCAGTTCTGTTCTGTGTTTTGTTATGGCCATTTCTTCTTTTCAATCTTCTGTACAGCATTCATTTCTCTAGACTAAGACTTTTGCACAATACGAACCATAAACTATGTGTGTATTGTGACGAAACAGGCCATTTTCAGCTGGCTCTTGGCGCCAAAAGATGCAGCAGCATTCTCTCATAGTGACAGCATGTGGGGATGCACATTGTAATAAAGCAATTTCCTGTATGCAAATATCCTGTTTACACATCCCTGCTCCAGTCATTGTCACTTTACAGATTGCCCGAATACGAGGAAAGCAGCTTATCAATGAAAAAATGAGAATGGTAAGGATCAAAAAAAAACTCTATTGTGGCAGTGCTTGGGTCTAGACATGCTTAAAACTGATGTCACGAGAAGATCTGGAGTCACGCACAAATACAAATTATACAAAGATCAGAGCCACTATCACGACAGCCGATAACCACTCGCTGATGGAAGAGGCGGGGTGGCCCCTCCTTGATATAATGAGAACGAATGATAGAAAGTGGAGAGATGAGGGAAAATCAGTTGTAAGCGAGCAGGAGAGCCAAGAAAATGGAAAAGGGACAATGTGACAAAGGGTCTCCGATTTCTTATGTAGTATATTCGGTGATGCCCGCAGATACCTGGCTGTCAGACAGAAGAATGGCGAGATGTCCTGAAAAACTAGAGCAAACCCACAAAGCTAATTCACACGCTGATAAACCTGCATGGGCTGTCTGTGCAGAGTAAATGGCAGGTTTTACAGGGAAAAGGCAGTGCATTTCCTGCATAGTGCAATCATACCAATCAGCAGTTTTTACCCGAAAAGCTCACAGCGGTTCAAAAGAGTTATGCTCAGGCTGCAGTGCATAATCACGATTTCAGTCATTTTATCACCTGGTAGACTATAGATACAGGTCCATAAAGACAGAAGTGAAGTTACGGATGTACTCTGTAACTTTCTGTTGCATTGTTGCTTGTCTTTATGTGATTATATTTTTCTGATGCATTGTAATAAATTATTGATAGATATTCTACAGAAATAACATCTCCATGAGACAAACAGGTGGCACACAGCAAACCAGACAAGTTCATTTTGCTTCTGTACAATTCAGCTTTTCATAGACCTGTATCTATTTGGGTATATAAGACTAACATCTAAATGGACAGTATTCTGTAGCTTTTGGACAAAACTAATGCTCGATTTGGTGTACAATGTTAGTGCTTTGTGCAAGGCAGTTTTTCTTTCTTTGCTTTTAACAGTGAGCTACAAATGTAAATACATCATTGTTAGCTTAAGAAACCCCAATAAAAGTACTCATTAGACACATTTATTATTGTGTTTTGGAGAGCTTGAGTGCTTTTGACAAGGAAAAACCTATCTAACAGAACATATATCTTAAAATGTAGTTAAATCTCAAGTGGACACTGATGTTAAACCAGATTACTCAAAATGAGGTTTTACCAGAATCAATGCTTAAACAGCGTGACATTAAAAGCTCAGACAGGTCAGCAGAGGTAAAACTGAGCGCTTCTTCAAAGAGACCCTGAAAGTGAAAGCTACACTTATGCAGCCACTTTGCCATAATGGAATTATATTAGTGCCTTCCACATGCACACAAAGCAGCAATGAGGCTAGCCCTGACCCTGGGGTCAAAGTCACATGACAGCATGGCTCTGAGATGAGAAAAGACAAAGACTTTTTTCTGGCATGGCCATGTTAGCCTCCTGGAAGGACCTCACATTTAATCAAAGAATGAGCTCATTAAGATTTCTAACAGTCGTTAATGCCCACTCCCCAAGTCATGCAAAAGTTAACATTGTAAAATCTTTTATTAAACATTGTATTATTCATTCAGCTTTGAGAAAACTATTTTGGGTCTGTGATACTAGGAGTAGTAAAAAGATGTTGAAATTACTTTGCATTGCTCAAAAATTTAAATTTATGCCAGACTCATTAAAAGTGCCGATGATCCAAAGTCTAAGCCCTCATCATGGCTGTGTCCTTAAGAAGACCTTTAGGTGTCTTTTTCTATTAAAATAGCTTGAATAGCTTCTTATAGTGCATTTTGCCTTTAGTCCCTTTCAGATTTTCAATACCAAGTGTTCAAGTGTTGATATGTTTGATTAAAGCTGATCAATGACGTCAAACATCTTGGACATGTGGAATTGAAAACAAAGACTTTAGTATTGATAAACAAACATGAATGAAGCCACTAAACATAGTTCCGACACGGTTAAAAGCTTTAGTCTAGTAGTTAAAGAACTAATAGCAGAAAAAAAAAAAAAGAATAAAAAGGCCGTGCTAATAAAACTTTCCATTGAAAAAACACCAACACAAACGAGCAAACTTTATAATCTGCAAAATCAACAAGCTGAGCTTGTTGTTTTGTCTGGTCACAGTTTCTATAATAGCAGAGCTCTGTATATGATGCATTTATCCAGCAGCAGCAGCAGACAGCACTTGTAAATGCTCAGAGTGATAACTGGAGAACAACAGCCCTGAATTCTCATCTCAGAGCGCTAATATGATGAGACGGGAGCTGGGTGCACGGGGGCAGCCAATATAATTACGCTCTCTCTCTCTCTCTCTTTCCCCAGAATGTAATCTTTCAGGGTAGAGGCAGATGACTAGGATGGCGGCGCAGGGGGAACAAAACACTCTCCATCTGGGAGCAGTGCAGATGAAGGCCTAAGAGCCACATATTCCATTGGGGAGAACGGAACGAGGGAAAATGGGAGGTAATGCTAGTCTGTCGAAAGCCAAGCCGCCTCTTTTAGCATCCCCAGCTATTCAACGCAATCCTCCGTGGAGCCCCCATCACAGCCCCGGACCCCGAAAAAAAAAGATGATGGCTTGGAATAGGGCAGGGAATTGAATGTGCCTGAGAAAGAGAGAGACAGCGAGGCAAAGTGGGAGTAGAAAGATAATGGATGTTTGTTTATTTCGCATACTGAATCCAAGCGAAGAATTGAGCGGTTGCTATGCTTGCCTGGAGTTTTGTTGTTCACAGTTAAGGGGCCATGATTACAGTCAATCAAATGCAACATCAGAATATTCTCAATTATGTAAAATATCGGCTTGCTGCTTCACTGACAAGTCCTAATCCTATTAAAACCATCTGCGGAGATTTATTGTGGCATAAATGTTAATCTCCCAAACGGCCGTCGGGAGGCATTCAAAATTCTTAACATTTCTAGGTGGCACCCAACCCTGACAGCGTTTTTATATTCAGGTGCTTTTGGGGCAAGCTATCTCCAGCTGCAGATGTTTCCGGAGCACACAGACAGACACAGTGGCCTATGCAGGTGAGGACACAGAGCAAATAAGAGCGTTCCACAATGCATTAATCACTAAAGCGTTGTTTGAGGATTTCTCAGTGGAGTGTGGAAGTAGACTTTACTGTTAACCAAGATCATCCAGGAAATTTCAAGGCATTCCAAGAGAAATTGCTGACATGCTCAGAAAACACCAAGAGTGAGGTTTTGTCCAGAAGGTATTCAAAATAGACTCTCGAACTACCTCAGCGTGTGAGAAAAGAAGCTCTACTCTAAGTTTCTCCAGTGTGACTGAACTCCTCACTATCTGCGTAGGAAAATCACTTACACAGCTTGTATCTGCAGTCTAGTTCTTCATTTATTACCCAAAACATGGACAGAAGTGAACAGATTACCCAAAACTTGTGAGCATGGAGTAGGGATCGTATATTGTATAATGAGTTGAAAACGTTATGCTGTTTACCACTTTCTTTTCAACAGTTTAGTTCAATTTCTTTTTGGACAGTCATCTCTGAGGACTACACAAGGTTTTTGATTGAAAAGTAGAAAAAACAAACAATGAAACAGTCCATGGTCAGTGGTTTACAAGTGGATTATCCAACATTCACAGCAAACAAAGAAATAGAGATCTGTCCCATTCCCTGTCATCAAACTGTGCCCCTTGGCAAAGAAACATAAAGAAACCATAAGAAGAGAGATCCACTTCCATGTACAGACAAATGTATCTAGGGTCTATAAGGCTTGAGAAGGTGACATCATACAACAGTAGAATGTTCAGTTGGTTTAAAGTTAAACCAATGGAGTAGTGACCCAGCAGGTTAATGGGTTGTTCCATGGCTGATTTGTTTTTTATACTGTTTGTGCTAATTTATTCCTATGGAAGTTCTGCCAACCTGACAAGAAACATGGTAGATTTGCTTTTATTTCAATGTTATCTGTTGTCTTATAATGATATCTTATAGAAGGCCAATTTTGTTTATGTATTTATTTTTTGCCAATATTTAGTAATTGGCCTGCTGTTATGGCTAATCATTTAGTCGTTCTGTCGATATATTGCCTGTCCTTATGACCATAGGACAGAGTAGGAACGTAGCAAAGCACATGATCATAGTTGAAAGAAGAAATGTAGACTTAACCAAAGCTAATGACCGTAGTTGAGAGTAGGAATGTACATTTACCCAAAGCTCATGATCATAGTTGAAAGTAAGAAACGTACATTTACCCAAAGCTCATGACCGTAGTTGAGAGTAGGAACATAGGCTTACAATACCTCATTATTTGTGGATTGAAACAGAGCAGTAACTCAAAGCTTCGCCTTTCGACTAAGCTCCTTCTTCAACAAAACGATCCAACACAGAGACCCCATCACTTCTGAAGCTGCTTCGATCCACCTTTCAATCTTCAATGCTTTTGACCCTTGCAATTTGAACTCTTCTACACCTCACCACATTGTATATCAGAAAGTATTATTTTAACAGTAGGTCATCGAGAATCCGCCATTTCTGTAAAGATGCATTAGCCAAAACCATTAAAAGTAAACAAAAGCCATGAAACAATCAGATAAACTGTTGGGTCATGTTGTAAATCAGTTCATCTCAATATCGTCGTGTCAAGCTGTTTTTTTTATTATTAATCTGCTTCTGATTTGGATACTTGCCTCTTCTTTTCATCTGTTGATATTCTTATTGACACACACCGGTGCTCAATTGCAGAATTCTCACAGTTTTGCATGTTCTTTCTAGTATTCAGTTGTCTCATTTCCTTATCCTTATTGGTGTTCTGTGTCGTTTTCATTGGCGTGCTGCTAGTGTTCAGTACTAATTCAAAACTGTTTGGTGTTGCCAGGCATGCTCTTGTTAGTGCTCAGATCAGGTGCTCTCGGTGAGCTCACTTGTTTACAACACTTCTCTGTCCCTCAGGCCACACAGCGCCCCAGAAGGATAATATCAGAAGAAGCAAACAGTCTAAGCTTATGAAGGGAGAAGAAAGACAGCCCAAAATAGTCTGTGCATAATAGCTTGCTAAAGTGTTCTTAGAGTCGGTGCGCTTTGAGACATTGGGGCATATTGCTTCACTTAATGTAAGCATTTAAATTCAGGGTGAGGCTCGGAATCTTAGAATGTGCTAGAGATCGCAGTTACAAAATAAGAAAATGTCACAATTTCAGCAAATTGTTGAGGATTGGATTTTGATGAAAAAAAAACAAAAAAACAAAACAAAACATCTATTTCACAATCAAGTCAAATCATTTTTTTGCATTGCCCAAAAATCACAACAACTGTCATCTCTGAGGACTTCCTAAGATTGTTAATTTAGCAAACATAGATAGAAATGGAAGGTATTCATCTGTAGACATGATTTACTAAAATCAGCCTCTAGACATTTTTCACAAAGCACTATGAAAGAAAAGACATGGCTTTCTGAGAGTCACCTGTTATGGAAATCTTTATAATTTAGTGATCTTTACCTGTCTGCCAGACATCTGCCAAAGGGTTAGGGTTAGGGTATCTCTCACTGTAAACCAGGCTGCTGCCAAGTCTATTGGATAAGTGTTAATAAGGAGGTTGGCTGTTTCTGAACATTGGGACAAACAGCTGAGGAGTGAGGAGGGCAGACTCGGGCAAGGGGAACGACAAGACCGACCGCCAGAATGGCAGAAGCTGAACTCAGAATGACTAAGAACTTTAGACAATTTCAAAATGATGCATAATTGTACTAACTTGAGCTCAGATACTTTCTACGAATCTTGATTTTTAACATGAATTGGATTTCCACAACACACCCTAATTCAGGTCTTAGTTGGACAAGACAGTATTTTACGTAGAAATGCACTTTTTTTAGTTTTCTATAAAAATTGTGACTTGTTTACCACCACTAGTACACATACCAAACAAAACAAAGCTCGCTAAGGCAGGGCCAATCAAGATCAACTACATTTGCATTTATTTTGTGTCTTTCTTCTCCTGCGGTACAAAGTATAGAATTCAGCTATAGCAGAACCCTTTTCGTGGGTGCCTACATAGCGCTAATCTGCCGTGACCCTAGCGTTGACAATCCAGTCTGAGTATAGTCTGAGTATGTTGTTATGATGTGCGCGCTGAGCTGATTATGAATGCCGTGGAGTGCGATGGCCTTCAGATGAGGCGACGTGCTTGTGCATATGTCAGAACCTGGCTGTACGACGCTGTGTGACTAAAGGTGAACGTTCTGCCTGCTCCGCTCTAATGGTTCTATCCTCTGTGCACCGAATCACTGCTGTCACTGCTGATAATGCCTTGTAAATATACCATTTTGTATGTTGTGCTGTAGACATGTTGAACTCACTGACGTTTGCAAATACAGTGTAGGATGTGCAGAGTGATGGAAGCTATTAGCAATACATTTTCTTAAGACCTCTGAGGTGGATAGNTGTGGAAGTGTAAGCGTCAGAGCTCCCGGAGGATTCAGCGACAGGCTTTTCTTTTGTACAACACTGAATGAAAGGGTACAGTGCATTAATCTAACCCTGCTCCGCCGAGACAAAGGACAGTGTGCAACAATGGAGCGCAAGTGGAAACACGGACAGCCGCATGTTATGGCATTATTACTGCTGAGATTCTGCTGCACGGGACTGATGCAGTTCATACCCAGATATTAAATGCCTCATAAAATAAACAAAAAATGGATTGGGTTACAAAATGTACATTATAATTAATACAGTATAGGCTGGATCCTGACCATCACCGATAACAAAATTTGACAACAATGCCTTGCATTCATCTATCTAGCAGATAAAAAAGTATTTCAGAAGAATATGTTTCATTGTAGACAATAGAATATAGCTACAATAATTGTAGCTATAAGTTTAAGTTTAGTTACAATAGCCAAAGATTTGGTCACATATTTGTTTAACAAATAGTAAAACAACATGTTATTCAGAATGCATTTAATACAGAATAGAAAAGTGCGCTATGCAAAAACATACATTCTTTCTATTGCTTTGCCACATATCTGAAGATTAAACCCATGTATTTAATAAAATATCTACTTTGCTTTCCTGAAAGCATCATGCCATTTAATTGGTACAGCAATGAAAAATCACGAACAGTCCAGAAAGTATATATAATATAAACATAAACTACTGATGCTCCACTCACAGAGCACCTACAGTTTTCAAAAAGGACCGATTTTCGGCAAAGTCAAATCATGAACATTTTCCCAGTTCAAAAGGTTTCAGTTTTGCAGAAAACAGCCTTCTAGTCTTTAGCTTTGGCTCGCTCTGATTGGTCAACGTCGGTCACATGTTAAACATAAGCCCGTACTTTTTGCATGCATTTGCCTGAGACAAAAGTCACAGCAAAAAGCAAAGTGTTTTTCACTGATGACTTGACCAAACCCCATAACTTACCACTACAACAAAGACCAACTATAACCTCATGGAGACAAGCAGGGAGCGGACCCTCCATCAAATGTTACTTATGCTGCATTCATGTGGTCCTCGGTGCTTGTGTTTCGAGAGGTTTCCTACCTTGTTTGCATTCATGTGTTTTTTACTTCAGAAAGTCGGGTTGTTGTTTTTAACCATAATAAATAAGAGCCCGATCTCACAAGAAAGCGTACGTTTACCACGACATTACACAATATGTAGGTATAATTAGCATGAGTCTATAGCTGTTTCGCGTAATTATTGTACGCATCACAGTCCCCGTTCATTTCAATGGTGCTGCCCCAAGCTCCAGACCTAATCTTACCAATTTTAGTAACTTTATGCCTGAACTTACCCGTTTCACCTGAAGAAAACGTCCCCACATGGCTTCAACCAAAACTCGTCCTATTTTGATGCTGTGAAATCTTGTGTCATTTTTACGCTTTTTTTATATCCTGCTAAATGCACGGCGTAACATACAGTAAGTACTAAAAATAGCTGTGAACTCGTGGTCAAAATACGCTGTTTTTGTGTCGTGGTAAAAGTACGCCAACTAGTGAGACTGTGTTGTAAATAATTGACACAACACTTTTAACAGAGTTAATAGGTGTAACTGAGAGATCTGAGACGTCAGGCGCTGAGCTTGGGCAAATCTGTTTGTCCCGAGTTTCTGAGCAGTAGCTCTAGCATTCATATACATCTTTCAGCTCAGAATAACAGTTTTCCGAGTTCCCGAGGACTACATGAAGCATCACTAAGCCAGTCAGCGTTTAAAAGGAAAATGTGTTCACTGCTTCTTACTCACATTACCACTATTTTAAATGAAAACATGTCTTAATTTAACTTTAAGTCTTTTGTTGCCCGTGGGAGACAATTGGATTGAATTAATGAAACTGCCAAACACACATTCAAAACAAAAGAGTGCATGCTGAGAACATTAACACTAAATTAAAGTACTTGAGTTCAAAATAAAGCAAATGGAGAGACACTTTTTTTCAATTTGATGCAAAAGTTAAACTGTACATTTTGTTGCTTTTATTATTTAATTGACATTGACATTCAACAGTTTAAGACCAGCATAAACAGATGATATTTTGCTTAAGTAGCTATTCACAAATAAAGCTTTTTTCATAAGATATACACTTATATAGTCATTACATAGAAATAAACGAACAAGGGAACTAACATTAATCAACTCTTAGATATTCCAGTAACACATGTGGCTCGGGCTGATTCATTCACTAACTACTAAAGCGTTTTCTTGGTTTGCCACGGACTTTGACATGTGGCGGAGAATGTCACAGCAGCAGCCACATCCATGTCTATTTACACACCATGTTCTCACAATGTCACACATGAAAGTGAACCCTTGTGTGATCCCAAGCCCGAATGAGATTCTGGTGATCACATGACAAACACACCGTGTCCAGGCAGCCCTGAGGGACATACACACACACATTTTCACTCCCTGCATGCTTCCTGTTGCCTTTTTCATCTGCAGTTACATGTGTGATACTGAGCTGGCGTATATATCAGATTTTAATAATGTTGTGACTATTGTTATTCGTAAGATCTTATCATAAAGACATCTCACAATTGAATTTCATGTATTTGTTTATGGTGAATAATGCTATACATAAGCCATTTAAAATAAAAAATTAAAATGCAATGCGAACTAACATTTTGTAGTGATGTCCGAATGTCCAGCAGGTCAAAAAGCAGTGCACGCAAAATTTCCCACAATGCATCTGGATAAGTAGTGAGCATCGATGGTCACTAGAACGGTCAATATGGACCACAATTCATTACAAGAATTGGAAAACAACGCGGACAACGCCAGGTCTTTAATTGTAAACAACACTACTGAAGTTGAAGTTGAAAGATGATAAGGAGCCGCTTAAACTCACTGTTGAGCCGGAGAATAAACAAAACACTCGTAACTGAAAGCTGTTAGCCATGAAGATGCTAATGTTAGCTGCTTACCTTAGTTTGGGCTGTAAAAGAGGGCTGTTTGCGGTTAAATGTACCGTCCAAATTGAACCAGATATCTGTTATGAGTAATAGCCCATAAATATGCTTGTGTCAGAGGGATTTGACCGGTATTTATTATAAAAGTTCATTTTTATTGGACTTTTTTGCCGACCATTACTGGCGGAAAGTCACGTGACCCGCGTCAGCTGAAATAGTGTGCATCGTGACCAAAAGACCTGATGAATGAGTGTGCTGACAGTCCACTGAACAGGGCAGGACTATATAATAATTGAGTGGATAGGGAACGAGTGTGGATGTTCGCAGCCACAATCATGTCTCTTTTTAAACACACTGCTGAAATATTCATCTAGTTTGCAAAGTCTTTAACATGCTTTCTGTAACATTCACCACAACTATCTGATCTAAAGAGAATTTATTAGCTTTAAACTGATGTAGTGAAAATCTCATAGAAATGAATTGAACAGGAAATGCTTGTATGTACAGGATGTACCATTTTGAACGAAAACAAGCCAACTGCACAGAGCCTATTAGAATACTTGTCATACACAACAACAAGCATTTGCAAACAAGGGCAAACATCAACATAAATGACACAGCCATTACAATATTACACCAATGATGCACTTTAATTTTGCTAAATAATGACTACTTAGACTCTTTGCATTTTGATGACACGTGGAGGGATTCTGTTGTAGAACAAATTACTTTCTGTAATTTTTAACCTTTATACATCAATCAAAAAAACAAGACTGCATCTGTCATAATGGACTTTGCAGATGGTACAGCTTGATGAGAGAGCTATTCCCACAAACAAAGTCAACTGCAAAAGTGTCCCAATTGTTGAGCTCTGACTGCAGATCTGTGGACTGGGTTAATATTGTCAGGACTGAGATGGAGCCTGCAGCCTGTGGGCAGCCACCCGGATCATATTAGCCCAGGAGTTGTACCCAGAATCAATTCCAACATGCTTTCACTCTCTCCCCCAACCACAGCTGCTTCACTGCCTTCCTGCTGCAAATAATACGTGCCAAGGCAAGCATGTGGTCAATCAAAATCTATGATCCAATCTGAATACCTAATAGGAGCATGTCATATGATTAATTGCATTGATTAAGCTTTTGGAGTATTAATAGGGTTTACCCACACTTCCATTTCTCTTTTCTAACAGGGCCACAGACTGTACAAGAGAACAGAATCAGTTACTGGCTTTACACGAATCTTATAAGCTACAAATGAAATCCGCTGAAAAATCATGACAAACCTATTTTTTGTGGTCTTATTGTCTTTGAGTAAACAGAGGGCTTCACTTTCTGTAGAGAAGATTTTCAGACAAACAACAATCATATCAGCTGTCATGTCGGCCTAGAAATGGTTTGAGTCGCAGGCACAGATTGACAGCTCGCTTGAAATTCAATATATTCTGTTCATTTATAGCTTTCTTTGAAGATGTTGTGAGAAGTTGGATCAATACATAATACAGTATAGACCCAGATAATAGTTGACACACATTTATCATAAGGGCTTTTAGTTGCCTTAACTAGACGGATCATACGGAGAGACCCTGGCTTTACACAGACCAGTACAATGAGAATGAACCCCCTAAACTCTTGGCTAAGTGGTACATGCTCTATTCTCGGAATAGATTATGATTTCAAATTTTTACCCAATCAAAAAACAGAATGAGCTTTACTCTCTCATTTGGGTTACCAACAACTGTGAATCTGTCATAGGGATGCATGGGTCAGCTTTATTCATAGCTTGCTCCGCCTGCCTTGATTTAAAATTCGTATTTAAATTTCGACTCGACCCACGCCGCCCGAAAATAACTCAGGACCTAACCCAAACTCTAACCCTGAGGCTGAACCGTGACAGATTTATTCACTCAGTGGTATGGGGCATTTCAGACTCTGGCAACACAAATTCATCTGTGATTGTTGTGCATTTTATGTACAGTTCCTTTAAACAATATTGAGATTCAGTCTTTTTGTTTGTCAAAGATATGTTCTGTCAGAAGCTTCTGGTTTGGTTTTGTTAGTATCAAAGCTGATAATCATTTGAAAGAGTATTAATACTAAAACAATGACATCAACAGAACACTGTTTGGCCTTTCATTAACATTTTTATAAAGTTGTAGAATCAGAATTGATATCAAGAATCGTCATTTTAGTCATATTGTTCAGTCCTACACAACTGCAACACTTTAAAACAACACATTTCTGTGGCCACATATTATATTAATGCACATTTTCATAAAGTATTTATAAACCTTGCTGGTTTAGCTGGTGTATTGTAATATTTTTTCACTTATAGCTTTATCTGTGACTTGTAGCTCCATAAAGTCCTTCTATGGTGCACATTAATATATCATAACACCAGTCTTTTACACTCTCTGGATCTGCACAGAACTCCTCTAACATTACATTGCTTTATGTTTGTTAACGCCAATGCACAAGAATGCAACCGCTGGTCCTGTTAGTAAATTCTGGGCTTGTAACGTCACCTCAGAGATCCATGCAGTTTATGGCTGCGGCGCATAATGAATAGGTCATTATATCAGTGCTTATGAGCCCAGTCGGTGAAGGGGGAAGTGGATGGCACTAAAGAGATTGCTTTACAGTGTTTTGTATCAGATCATTTCTCCATCATTGGTGGCTTTGTGTTTGAATGCTACTGCGTACACATGTTAACAGATGTTTCTTGGTAAAACATCTGTGAGGAGTATATAGGTGTAGGGAGTGATTATCATGCACAGGAGTCAGAACAGTTTTATTGTCATTGTCATGGAATTCACAACCCTAACCCTGACTTGCTTCTGTGATAAAGTGCAACATAGAACACAGAAGGAATATACAAATAAAGCTTAGTAACTGCCTCTCTATCACCATAAACACAAATTTTAATTTCTTAATTAACCCTAAATACACTTTTTCATCTATCATTTCCCAGCTTTTCTTCCATAAATATGATTGCCTGACCAGCCAGTCCCTACACGCTTTGACAGACATTTACATAGATGTGAAGGTCTAGAATCAGAGCGCCGGGGTTCAATTTCGAGGGCGGGCTGTCAACCAATCACAGAAAATTACACTGAAACAGCAACACGCTAAACCGGATGTTATCGTAAATATGTAGCCTAGGATTTTGTCAGTATGACGCATTTAAACCCAGGTTTTAAGGAATTAATAGTTCTTAATTGGTAAAAACTGAAGCAAGAGCCGAAGAAAATAATCAGCTACGGCCGCCATCTTGAATGTTTTGAAAAGGTTAGATTTTGGCGAGGGGTGGGCAAGGTGGAGTGGCCATTTGAGATTGGATCGCCTTAATTTTGGACGACGAAGTGATTGGCTCGATGTTTGGTTCCATACCCTTCTGCCTTTGAACAGAAAACAGGAGAGGCTGGCTGGTAAGGAAACAAAAATGTAAGTCTTAAATCGTTGTTTATTTAGACTAATTAAGGTGTAGTTATTACAAAGTGGTTGTAAAGTTTCAATTGCATTTGAACAGCTTGTGTCATTGCGTATATGTACGTAATTTTCTATAAAAATAATTATATATTTTGTATGTGTCAGTACGTTGTGAAATTAACATTTTATGTGGGCGATTCAGTGAGCATTTACCACTGAACTTAAAAATCATACAGTTTCAGTTCTGTTCTGTGTTTTGTTATGGCCATTTCTTCTTTTTAATCTTTTGTACAGCATTCATTTCTCTAGACTAAGACTTTTGCACAATACGAACCATAAACTATGTGTGTATTGTGACGAAACAGGCCATTTTTCAGCTGCTCTTGGCGCCAAAAGATGCAGCAGCATTCTCTCATAGTGACAGCATGTGGGGATGCACATTGTAATAAAGCAATTTCCTGTATGCAAATATCCTGTTTACACATCCCTGCTCCAGTCATTGTCACTTGACAGATTGCCCGAATACGAGGAAAGCAGCTTTACAATGAAAAATGAGAATGGTAAGGATTCAATAAAAAAAACTCTATTGTGGCAGTGCTTGGGTCTAGACATGCTTAAAACTGATGTCACCGAGAAGATCTGGAGTCACGCACAAATACAAATTATACAAAGATCAGAGCCACTATTCACGACAGCCGATAACCACTCGCTGATGGAAGAGGCGCGGCGTGGCCCCTCCTTGATATAATGAGAACGAATGATAGAAAGTGGAGAGATGAGGGGAAAATCAGTTTGTAAGCGAGCAGGAGAGTCAGAGAAAATGGAAAAGGGACAATGTGACAAAGGGCTCTCGATGTTCTTATGTAGTATATTCGGTGATGCCCGCAGATACCTGGCTGTCAGACACAAGAATGGCGAGATGTCCTGAAAGAACTAGAGCAAACCCACAAAGCTAATTCACACGCTGATAAACCTGCATGGGCTGTTCTGTGCAGAGTAAATGGGCAGGTTTTTACAGGGAAAAGGCAGTGCATTTCCTGCATAGTGCAATCATACCAATCAGCAGTTTTTACCCGAAAAGCTCACAGCGGTTCAAAAGAGTTATGCCTCAGGCTGCAGTGCATAATCACGATTTCAGTCATTTTATCACCTGGTAGACTATAGATACAGGTCCATAAAAGACAGAAGTGAAGTTTTACGGATGTACTCTGTAACTTTTCTGTTGCATTGTTTGCTTGTCTTTATGGTGATTATATTTTCTGATGCATGTATAAATTATTGATAGATATTCTACAGAAATAACATCTCCATGGAGACAAACAGGTGGCACACAGCAAACCAGACAAGTTCATTTTTGCTTCTGTACAATTCAGCTTTTCATAGACCTGTATCTTATTTGGGTAATATAAGACTAACATCTAATATGGACAGTATTCTGTTAGCTTTTTGGACAAACTAATGCTCGATTTGAGTGTACAATGTTTAGTGCTTTGTGCAAGGCAGTTTTTCTTTCTTTGCTTTTAACAGTGAGCTACAAATGTAAATTACATCATTGTTAGCTTAAGAAACCCCAATAAAAAGTACTCATTAGACACATGTTATTATTGTGTTTTGGAGAGCTTGAGTGCTTTTGACAAGGGAAAAACCTATCTAACAGACATATATCTTAAAATGTGAGTTAAATCTCAAGTGGACACTGATGTTAAACCAGATTACTCAAAATGAGGTTTTACCAGAATCAATGCTTAAACAGCGTGACATTAAAAGCTCAGACAGGTCAGCAGAGGTAAAACTGAGCGCTTCTTCAAAGAGACCCTGAAAGTGAAAGCTACACTTATGCAGCCACTTTGGCCATAATGGAATTATTATTAGTGGCCTTCCACATGCACACAAAGCAGCAATGAGGCTAGCCCTGACCCTGGGGTCAAAGGTCACATGACAGCATGGCTCTGAGATGAGAAAAGACAAAAGACTTTTTTTCTGGCATGGCCATGTTAGCCTCCTGGAAGGACCTCACATTTAATCAAAAGAATGAGCTCATTAAGATTTCTAACAGTCGTTAATGGCCCACTCCCCAAGTCATGCAAAAGTTAACATTGTAAATCTTTTATTAAACATTTGTATTATTCAATGTCAGCTTTGAGTAAAACTATTTTTGTGGCTCTGTGATACTAGGAGTAGTAAAAGAATTGTTGAAATTACTTTGCATTGCTCAAAAGTATTTAAATTTATGCCAGACTCATTAAAAGTGCCGATGATCCAAAGTCTAAGCCCTCATCATGGCTGTGTCCTTAAGAAGACCTTTAGGTGTCTCTTTTCTATTAAAATAGCTTGAATAGCTTCTTATAGTGCATTTTGCCTTTTAGTCCCTTTCAGATTTTCAATACCAAAGTGTTCAAGTGTTGATATGTTTGATTAAGAGCTTGATCAATGACGTCAAACATCTTGGACATGTGGAATTGAAAACAAAGACTTTAGTATTGATAAAACAAACATGAATGAAGCCAGCTAAAACATAGTTCCGACACGGTTAAAAGCTTTAGTCTAGTTAGTTAGAAGAACTAATAGCAGAAAAAAAAAAAAAAGAATAAAAAAGGCCGTGCTAATAAAACTTTCCATTGAAAAAAACACAACACAAACGAGCAAACTTTATAATCTGCAAAATCAACAAGCTGAGCTTGTTGTTTTGTCTGGTCACAGTTTCTATAATAGCAGAGCTCTGTATATGATGCATTTATCCAGCAGCAGCAGCAGACAGCACTTGTAAATGCTCAGAGTGATAACTGGAGAACAACAGCCCTGAATTCTCATCTCAGAGCGCTAATATGATGAGACGGGAGCTGGGTGCACGGGGGCAGCCAATATAATTACGCTCTCTCTCTCTCTCTCTTTCCCCAGAATGTAATCTTTCAGGGTAGAGGCAGATGACTAGGATGGCGGCGCAGGGGGAACAAAACACTCTCCATCTGGGAGCAGTGCAGATGAAGGCCTAAGAGCCACATATTCCATTGGGGAGAACGGAACGAGGGAAAATGGGAGGTAATGCTAGTCTGTCGAAAGCCAAGCCGCCTCTTTTAGCATCCCCAGCTATTCAACGCAATCCTCCGTGGAGCCCCCATCACAGCCCCGGACCCCGAAAAAAAAAGATGATGGCTTGGAATAGGGCAGGGAATTGAATGTGCCTGAGAAAGAGAGAGACAGCGAGGCAAAGTGGGAGTAGAAAGATAATGGATGTTTGTTTATTTCGCATACTGAATCCAAGCGAAGAATTGAGCGGTTGCTATGCTTGCCTGGAGTTTTGTTGTTCACAGTTAAGGGGCCATGATTACAGTCAATCAAATGCAACATCAGAATATTCTCAATTATGTAAAATATCGGCTTGCTGCTTCACTGACAAGTCCTAATCCTATTAAAACCATCTGCGGAGATTTATTGTGGCATAAATGTTAATCTCCCAAACGGCCGTCGGGAGGCATTCAAAATTCTTAACATTTCTAGGTGGCACCCAACCCTGACAGCGTTTTTATATTCAGGTGCTTTTGGGGCAAGCTATCTCCAGCTGCAGATGTTTCCGGAGCACACAGACAGACACAGTGGCCTATGCAGGTGAGGACACAGAGCAAATAAGAGCGTTCCACAATGCATTAATCACTAAAGCGTTGTTTGAGGATTTCTCAGTGGAGTGTGGAAGTAGACTTACTGTTACTACACTGAGGTGATAGTTTCTACTGACTGAATACAATATCAGTCAATAAATAGAAAGTAATAGTAAGTATTCTGCCAAACTACTTCAAACTTTTCACAAATCTCCATGTTTAATGTCCGTGCACAGTCTCACAGTAAAGTTCAATACCATGACACATAAATAGTGTAAGATGAGCACAATTTCATGCCTTTCTTGCAAAATATATCACACAAAATGAAAAAGCATAAAATAAACATGTTATTTCATAGCGTGAAACAACGAGTTTTGGTTCAATCTACATTTTCTTTAGGTGTAACGAGTAAATTTAGGCTTAAGTTACTAAAATGGGTAATTTTAGGGCTGGAACTTGGGGTAGGTTAAGATTAGGATAAGAATTTTGCAAAATATACATAAATAACAACACACTTTACAAACACCATAGAAATGAACTGGAGCTGCAATGCTTGGCATCTTTACGCCAAAAAAGCGTGAACTAGTGCTAATCAAATGCTCTTGACATGTCCTGTTATGTTGTGGTATAGAGGGATTTTTTGTCTATCAACACGACCGAAAATCCCTTTACATATACTATCTTGTGAGATCGAGTTGAAAATCCACATTCTTTCATTTTTCTTTACAGTTATGACTTGAAACAGCTTTGTACAGAAAGCAAAGTGAAACTAGAGTTAGACTGACTAAAACCATCTGCAATTAAAATTGGACTTTCTGAACACCTTGGAGCACAAACAAATGGTCGGACTCTTTGTGAAGCTGAGGTTCTGTAGTTTTGACCTCTGATGACTCAAGGGAAGGGGTTCAACGGGACACAAAATGTAAATTACTAAAAATGATAGCTCAGCTGAGTGAGAAAATGTGCTGGACGGAATCATCTGGAAGTTTAAGAGGGAATCATAAGCTTAGTCCAGATTTTTACATTCAAAGACCAGCTACTCTTAGTACCTTTCTATATTGTGTGGATAGTGCTGGCTGGTATATTTGTCACATCTCTCAACAAAGATGCATAGTATACAAATTTGCCTATTACTTTGCCTTTTTAATTCACTTTTAACATTGCATCCTTATCATTTTAGTTAAGTCTAAATTGGATTAGCCTGTCCTTGTGCTGCTAGATGACTTGTTTCCCTTTGCTGGCTCTACAGACTCATAGTCTATATCTGCAATTACATCCGTGTTAGTCTATAGCCTGTTTGTCCATGGGAGTGGATCTCCTCTTCACTGTGGTTCTCCTCGAGGTTTCTCCTTTTCCCATTTGCTGGTTTAGGGTACTAAATCTGCTTTGACATGCAAAGCAGATTGAGCACTGTTTCTGAATGTTTGATGTTTTATTTTCTACCATTCATGTTTGCTAAATTAATAATCTTGGGACTCCTCAGAAATGACTGTTGTTGTGATTTTGGGCTTTACAAAAATAAATTAATTTTAAAAAACCAAAGTTCGGTCTGTAAGATACTAGTCTTTCCCCTCCAAGTCTCAGAAAACACTGAATGTATCAATCTATCTTCACTGCAAGTTCATTAATCATCCATATCAGGCAAACTTGGTCAGATTATTTCACATGTGTAATTTCTTTTTCAGCCAACAGGTAGAGCTCCTGCATGGGACTTATTGTGACCCTGAGCAGGACACTTCATCCTCACCGTCAAGTGTTTGGGTAAAACTTAATAAAAAAGAAAACTTTCTATCTAAAATACTGTATATCTTTAATCACACTGCCGAAATCAAAGTGCACAAACATGTCATATTAATTCTAAACACATACCTTGAAAGATGACAGCCATTTTCTTTTTGTAGATGTTGAAGTCTGTCTCCAGGAAGACGCAGAATATGACTCGTGTGATCTGCGGCAGAGAAACACAGATGGGAAGGCAATTAGTGCAACATCCTGGCACTTAAAGGTCTCCATTGTGAAGGACGTGAGAGAATAAAAGGCCAAGACAAGTAAACATCTGATGACGAGAGCGCACACGAGCGGGAAATAATCAAAGTCACTCACAAATCTAATTAGTCAGTCACCCATTCACGACCACCCGCCATCCTGCCTGCTTTTATCATGTTACTGCAACATTACATCAGCATCACAGACACAGGGAGCCAACGGACAGACTTGAACTGTTACACACAAATGTACAGGAAAGATACAACTAATAATAGGACAGCAAGGTCGACGAAATTATCAAGTGCATAATTATACTGTAATTGGCTCTTTGCACAAATGTCAATTGGCTTATTTATTTTCCAAAATGCAAACTTCCTGGCGGCAGGTTCATCTTATGTTTAGTTCATTTCTATGGGGTGTCACTACCTCAGTCTAAAATGAAAAAAATACTTAAAGACCGAGCAGTAAACAGTGAGTTGTTGGAATTTGAGAATATTTTAGCATAGAACCAAAGTGTGTTTATAAAAAGATGTGTTTGTCTGCTTGACAATTTATGCACAGAGTCAGTTACCTACAGATTTTGGACAAAGAATTTTAGAACATGTGCTCACAGTTGTGTCGCAGTTTTGAGTTAATTCAGTGACATACAAAGTAATGATGCACTGATTCGATAATAGGATTTGATGTCAGTGCAGATCCATGTAGTTTTGCAGTATCAAGTATGAGCTCCATGATATTGGTTCAGCCAGGTTATACCTTTAATTGAATGTAGTAAAACCACTTCCTGGCTTTGTCAACCCAGAGTGTCTCATGTTGTCTCAAATTGTCTTCTCATTCAAAGAAGACCACCACCAAAAAATGGCTGGCTTAAATTGTACCAACAACTACATGGAAAGAAATATTATGCATAAACAGACAAAAAAACAAACAAACAAACATTTGGGCTTTACCTAAAAATGGACATCTTCGAAAAACTTTGGGGGAAATGGGGTTCTTTTGTACGAAACACACTGTAACACAATCAACACACTAACACTTTTGGGATATTAGTTATGACTATTATTATTATTATAGATAGATAGATATGAGTGCATGTGTATGTGCATAATGTTTGTGTGTATATACAGTGGTCCCTCGCTCTAACACGGTTCACTTTCGCGGCTTTGCTGTTTCGCGGATTTTTTTTTAGTGCAATTTTGCATTTCTTTTTTACATTTTCTATACCCATAATACCCCTTTTCACTCAAATCTTGTTCACAAATGTGTGAGTGACCACTTCTCTTTTGCTTAGATAGTCCATACGACTTCAAAGGCGGCTTACAAAGACACTGGTTAGATAGTGCCATAATAAAAAGACACTGAAATTCGACCAGATACCTGTGTTAAGTTCACTATTTATTTTGCATTTGATTCATGCTCAGTGTAATGTCGAAGGTTTAGACATGTAAAGATCAACCACATAAAAACAACTTACAAACATGAAAAGATAGAAAAAGCACATTATTATTCCCACTCTCCAAATGTTATGCTTAATGCTTTCTAAGTCAAGACATCTCAGCAGATGGTAATGTTTTTTTACCAACCAAAAAACAAGCAAGAGTGCCAACTGTAACGTCAACAAAAGCATATTTCAGTGCTTTATGCCTCGTAGCGCGACTAAATGCATGTTGTCAAAGATTATGACTAAAACGCTACACTCTGGCTGTGATAATGTGCTTAAAAGGAGTCCAGGACAGACTGACTGCAGAGAAGCAGGTCACCTCTCCCGCTCCGTGCAGCTGTGACGTGCAGACAGCCCCATGTGCGCTGAAAAATGGCAATTTTACACAACAGCGTAATGGCAGCTCTCCGCTATAATTCTCCTTGTGTGGATAGTGAAGTTATGGGCCCTTTTCTGACCTCACCAAACACAAGAACCCTGTTGAAAGAGCCCTCTCCCGCTGCTCTCACACACATTTGTCTATTAATACTTTATGATGTGTTCTTTGCAGTAAATGTTAGCTCTGAATATCCTGATTCTGACATATTATTTTGCCTGATGTCTTCATCTTTCACAAAAGCTCTCGCGTTTGCCATCTTCTCCCCTGACACAGTAAAAATCCTTTAAGTATCCTTTGAAGTGGTGGATTCACTGACAAACAGTTCTAGTTGTGCAAATACCACTGGGCAGCTAAGGCCACGGACACTGCAGCTCGGCAGGAATCCCCATTACTCTTTTATGGTTGTGTTCTCTTGGCTCTGAAGCACCATGAATCAGAAATTATCTTTTGAAAAAAAAAAAAGTATGACTTTCATTCCACGGTGTGTTGGCATTTAAAAAAATAATTTTGAAAAGCACATTTTCCTTTCAGATTTTTTATTTACTTTTTTTTTTAAGTGCCATGGCAGACCGGCACAGGTTGGACCAATTTTACAAAAGCAATATTATTGTAGTTTTGTAATTTTATTCTAAGTTTATTATTAGGTTTATAATGCATTTTCTGTTTAAAACTATTGGGAAATTACCAAGACATTTCAATCATCTGTATTTCCCTGAAGTCTATTTTAAATTTTTTTATCTTGTTTGATGTTTTTATGTCTTTGCTGTTCTTAAACTGTGTTGCAGTTGAAAATAGAAAAGACACACACATCCAAGATACTAAAACTGTGTAGAACACAGACGGTAAAAATCTGATAGAGTAAAAAATACGCACAGCATAAGCTCTCAAAGTCATTTATTTGCTACACCCAGTGACGTTTCAGACGTTTGGCCATTCATCAGACATTCTTAAACCGCATTGCAACACTGAAATTTCCAAAATGTGAGACAAACAAATAATATGCATCTTTTCTTACCTGCCAACTCAATAATGGGTCAAAACTCCAGTGGTTATGGTTGTTGTTGTTGTTTAAGACGTTTTAAGTAACCTTTTCATAAGGTCTATCAAATTTTCTCTACAAAAAAGTATTTAATCCACCAAATAAAGTCAAAATTAGAAAAACATAAAACCTGTCATAAGCAGTTTAATATCATCTATTGGTTTTAACAACCTTATAGTATACTACAACATAGCATGCTGCAACATAGTATACTATAACAAGTATGACAAGCAGAGCTAAAACTAGAAAAAAAAAATCTCCCAGCAGTGGCACATCTCCAGTCTCTCTCTCAGCTTCTCTCAGTCTGTTTCCCTTCATTCATATTCTGCACACCGGCTTGGCCCTGCTTTTATTCGACAGATCAGAAAACCCTGGTATGGCCTTTGACAGTCGTGAGCTACACCACGATCACAAACCCAACCAGAAAAGCCAAAGCCACAGCCAGGTATTGTCATTTATTCTGTGTCCAAACACCACAACACCACCACCACAGTGACAGGTTTTTCTTGTAAAGGGAAAATGACAACAAAAGTAGAAGAGTAGAAAATTCCTTAACATTGACACATATATAGCCTAATATAATGTAACTGAACCTAAATAAAGATACAGCGTTGAAAACAGCACAAAAATAGACTTATTGCAACTGATGAAGGCCGTGTGGGCCGAAACACGTTGGTGCGTAATTTTTAATAAATAGCCATGATGAAATAAAGGCTTTTTAACTTTTTGAAAATAGACTGAGTGCCTTGCTTTTTGTTGTCTGCCTTTATCATTTTACAACACACAGATAACTATCATATCTTTTCCAGCACAAAAATAGTCTTGTATGCAAGACACTTCATCAATCTTAAAGTTGTAGTATAACCATAGAGAAGTGTGTTCTTTGCAGCAGATTCCCCTTGTAGACTTTTCTACACAGAAAAATATAGCTGTGCTTAAAATTACTGGGATTAAGAATTAGAATCTAGATTTGAGATGAAGAAGATTTAATTGATTATGAAATAGAGTATTTCACTGGTTTTAAGGCATTGTTGACCTGTTCTAAAAGAATTTGACTTGAAAAAGGAAAACAAAACTTTTGCCATAAGGGTAAGTCAAATTAGGCAATTGGCAAAAACATTTTGCTCAAAATAAGAAACAATGTCTTCAAACAAGACCAAAACTGTTTAAAACAAACTAAATGATTTATCTTAAATGTCTGAAATTGAGGCTAAAACCCTAGAATCAAGTACACCAAGTACAAATATAGTAGAAAGGCTTCAAAGTTGCCATCTGGACAGCATATTTGAAGATAGAGACGTTTCGACTCTCATCCGAAAGTCACTTTCAAAAGTGACCTGAGACTGGCCAGTCAACTTTGAATCCTTTCTACGATGGACCATCATGTTGTGAGGCAAATGGGAACAACCATAGATGGAGGACTTTGGGCTTTTAGAGGCATACCCCACTAAAAGAAGTTTGGAACATCACTATGGAGGTAAAGTGGAAAGCCCTGTCTTCAACAATTACAAAAGAAAATGTAGTATAAATATTGTGTCAAACCCAGACACAAATATACAGTAAAGTACAGACCCTCTTGCTGTCGAACGATCATGAAGTTTATGCTGATCAATAAGATACTGAATGAATACCACATTTGTAAAAGTAAGACATAGTGGTAGCTCAATTGTGAGAGTATTTGGCCATCGACCAGAAGGTTGTCAGTTCAATTCTCGCTCCATCAGCGTTCTTGGCAGAGACCCTTTTTGGCTACCAGTGTGTTTCGAGTGCTCAGTGAAGCTAGAACAGCTCATGAAAAACAAACCTAGCCAATTGTATAAGATTATTACGATGAAAAGATTAGCCTCATACTGAAAACTGACTTTAATTGTATTCTTCACATTATATTTTATCAGATACAAAAGCGCCACACTGTTCTGGTCCCATTTTCATTGGCCGCAGAATAATGGATTTGTACTTTCATTCCAATGTAGGTCAGCTTCCCAAAAAGACCAGCTTGGGGCTTTATCTTCAGCCGTGAGTGAACATGCCCTCGATAATAATGCCTCTTTGCAAATGCGTGAATAAGGATTTAAATGAAAACTAACAACTAACTTTTACACCGTTTGAAAGAGAAGCGGGGGCGGTAAAGGTGTGTGCGTGTCTACTGTACGTGTTGAGAGGGCGCCCCGCAGTCATCAAGGTTGTGGAAGTTAATGGAAGACTAATTAGAAAGCTGGGATCACTGCGTGCTGGACTGTCTGGTCATTACTCATCCCTGATTGGGGGTCCTCTGCCAAAGGGTGAGTGCAATATGGTTAGGTCTCCCGTCGCATCTGGAAAGGCTGGTCATCACATCTGAAACGTCTTTTGCACAGCGAGATAGATGTGGGAGCGCCCAAATGGCAAAATGAGTCATTCTGGTGGAAATAAATAAATAAAAAATGCATTGCCAGTTTAATTTTGTTTCTCATTATTGCGTTTAAATGCTTGCTGAACAATGATAAAGGTTGATGGTTACTAAGAGAAATGTGCTAGTGACATTTTCGGTTTTTCATTTATTGTCTAGCCAAAATCTAATTGTTTATGATAAAGAAATACATTTTCTGACCAGATGGAGATGTTTGCTATGAATGGAATTTACAGTGAGACATATGTTGGAGTTAAAGACGCAATACCCTTTTAAAACGTACAATTAGCTTTGCCTCAGAATTTAATGTCCGGGAGTTCTAGTGTTTTGTTCTTAAAATCAAGGACGCGCCTTAAGTAATTAGTTTCTGTTTGCATTTGTTAGCATATCAACATGGCTCATCTTGCACTGCCTTCTGAAAGCTGTGAAACGTACTTCTAAACTGATTGTAGTCACACTGCAAAAATGCCTTTAAAAAAATAAGAACATTTTTGCTTATTTTGAGATAAAAATGTCTTATTTCAAGTGAAATAATCTGCCAGTGAAGTAAGAAAATTTGACTAACCCAGTTGTTTTGAGCAGAAAATGCTTGTTTTAAGTACTCCTGACAGATTTTTTATCAAATCTATTCTTGATTCAAGCAATTATGGCTTAAATCAAGATACAAACTTGCTTAAAATAGGTTTTTATATCAAGATAAGGTAAATCAGGATAGGATATCTTAAAACAAGTCAAATTACATTAGTAAGACTTGGACTTATTAAGTGAAAAAATCTTAAAATTAGTCTTTTAAGATTAATATGCTTAATGTCGATTGTGCAATGTTGTTTGTACACTGTGAATATAATTTCTGTTCCTTTTTCTTGTGGACTGTGTCACTCTTGGTTGAACCTTATTTGTTGTTGATGCTGTTATGTATGTAATGTATGTTTTTGCCCTGATGTCCAAGACACATTTCTCATGCAAGGAGACAATAAAGGCTAATCAAATCTAATTAAAGTTAGATGTTTCTTTTTTGCAGTCTCAGAACACATAAGTAAGTGAGCAAATTTGCCTGGACAGATGTAAAAACTTTGAATTAAATTATTTCTTTATCAACTGTAGAAAAAAATCAGGTATAATAATACTGTTCATTTTCAAACTTTCAAGACAAAAAATAAAAAAAGCATTGGTAATGTGTTTTTGTCACTGATCTGACTTGTTCTACCTACTTGTTTAGACAAAATGGGCACCTATTACTCTCCACTGTTACTTTATTTACTCAAAATCTACAGCAGCTTCTCTAACCAAACACTGTTAGAGGTAATTCCATGAAAAAATGTCATTGATGCAGGTTAAACACCTGGATTGTCTCCAGAGCTTTCTTCACCTCGCCCAGTCGCCCTAATGAATTCAGAGACGGCGTTAATTGAATTTGGACTATATGACAGGATGAAACTAATTAAAACAAAATGGCAGCCGTTCGACCTGTGCCCTTGTAGCTCATTTGTGCTGAACACACAGAAACATGATGTGGGCAGACTCTTACCAGGTGCACTCACTTACTGTACATACTTACACTTACTGTTACTGACTGTTAATTTGCATGAACACACACACACACACACATACACACACACTGGCGCCGCTCCTCCAGGTCTCGTTAGCAGATGAGCCGATGATGTCATAGCTGACCACCCGTGCCCAGAAGAGTTGGCTGTATCTCTCTAACAAGCACCCTTTCATCTTGATTCTGCTACAAACAATAACAGGGACAGGTTGCCCTAGCATGTCTACCCCAGCTGGAGCAAAGGCCCATGGGAGATATATGTCTGTAGTTACCGCGGCGATGCCTGATACTGAATGTTCCATGCACGTTTCCAGATGGACAGCAGCGACAGGAGACGAATCTTCAATAATAACACGTGCTGCAAAATTCATTCATTTCCTTCATTTGCTTTTTGCTCAAGGTCGGTACAAGTCGAAGCTATATGGGCTCACACAAACCCTGACGAGGAATAATGAAATGAATACATCATGCAGCCGTACATGGTATATTGCCTCTTCGTTTGTTTATGAACTGACATGACGGTGAATATGAGTGGCAACATCATACACTGATAGAACATGTCATTGTTCCAGACAGATTGAATAAATCCAACAAATTCTTTCTGAGCCAGAAATATCTGCCCATAAAACACAGGCTTCTCGCTGCATCATCAAAGCCATAATCAGTGAGCATCCATCTTCTTTGTTGTCTGCGGTGCTGGTTGGACAGAGGCTGCACTTTGAAGCAGGTGGAGCGTATCCAAGGCTTATTACAGATGTAATTACACACACCTGCGCCCTCGCCACCGCTGCACGCACACGCCAGACAAGAGGTAATGGTAAAGAGTCCCAATATCCATAGACAGAAACATGGTCAGTTTATTAATAAACAGCAGCTCCTCGGTGACATGGCAGAGTGGTCGTCCTCAGCAGAAGAAGAGATTCTGTGGTGCAGGCTGACAGCAGCAGTCAGCCAGGTGAACTGGAGTTGCGTCTCCATTTGACTTTGATTGACCCTGTCTGCCAGAGCAACGCGGCTCCACCTGCAGCAGCAGGGGGAATTATCATTTCAAAGAAGTGCCCAGAAAGGTTATCCCTTTGAACAAAACGCCTCCATCCATACATCAAAAAAGGATTCTGACACGAGGCTTTAGGACGACACTCTTTCTCCGAGGATTTAGAGGAAAGTGCTGAGCTCCACAGAGGCGCTCCATATTAGCTCCTCACTAGATCTTGATTAGGACAATCGCTAGTCAGGGAGTCTGTGAAATATTGCATGCAGACGGCAGATTTTGATAAATGCTTATATACACACTTAATTCAGTGCTCAATGCTGTGTAGCTAAAGAGCAATGATTGAAGATGGTCAACAAACTTATTTCATGTCCTAAACGTCGACAGGGATTGTGCATCTAAACACAAAACACAATATATTTATCTATTTGATAGGAAAACGCAGTCAGGCTATATTTGAAAAATCTACAGATAATGCATCAGCAATTTGAATGTTAATTCAACAAATGCTCAATCTGCCTCCACATTTTCCACATTAAAGCTGAACAAACAGTTCGAGTGTATTATCCGGCTCCAGTGCACAGTGCTGTCGACAGAAAAGCAGAGCAGAACGCTGCAGGCGCACAGCATTTGAGTTCACATTTTCAGAAAGTGTTCTCAGACTGAAAGAGACAGCATTTGACTTTGTGTGGCTCTGAGCGGCTCCAGCTCATGCTGCCAGCAGCAGACAGTGTGCTATCTGATTTGGCTAGCACAGAAATGTACAACACATTTTATATCCCATTATTTTCATATTTAGTCCTGCTGAAAAAGAGGCCAGTGTTTATGGATTTTAAATTCAACGCCACTGTGAACACAATGGCTGAAAGTATAATCGAACTGTTTAACTGTGATGAGGTCTTTCCCACCAGACTGAAGGAAAATGTCAATAACCCCCCCCACCCGGACTATACCAACACAAACTTACAATGCAGTGCAGTACATGTACGACCCTTTTCACATGTGACAGTAATGAGCAGGTGGTCATTCTTCAGGAAACCACACTGCCATCAGGTATTTGGGATTCACATTAAAGGAACATTTTTCACTCATGTGACATGAGGTACATACTGGACTCTCCTGACAAATTTGTCAATTAATATAGATGGTCAAATAATTAGAATGATGGAATACATGCTATAGTCTGTGGGGAGCAGTGCAAGTGTGAAGGATTGGGTCATTTTCAAATCATAAAGAGGAGAGGAGGTGCAGCTGTGGACCAGGTCAGAGGAAAGCCATGAAGGGCACACTAATATGAGCCCATGTCTATGATCCATGGCTGCATTAGTAATGAAGTGACCCCAGGACCGCCACGGGCCGCTAGCACCTCTGCTGATGAGGCTACGCTCTGCCAAAGACCTGTGCATGACAAATATGAGCTGGTGATGTCAAGAAATGGAGCTATGAAACGATACATTTATAACCTTCACCTACGTTCAAATGATTAATTTCTGCCACTGTTATGTGTTTCTTAAATAACTCAATCAAACTACCGCAATTTAGGATGTTGCCATAACTGTGTCCCAAAAACTGACATTCTTTCACAAACTCTAGTTTAAAGTGAGGTCATGACATTAAAACAAACTCTTCTCTGCAAAAGCTAAGGTTACAAAGTTTGAACCAGGATTCTTTTTAAATGTAAGTAATCGACAGGCTAATGAAAGAGTGTGTAGAAACTGTGTAGAATTTTATATATATTATATATTATATATATATATATTAAGATATGCCTCATTTCGACCAAAGCAAACTTCATCAGACTTCATTTGAACAAAGTTTTACAATGTACGTAACAAACTATACTTAAATTACACATGACTAGGCCAATGCTTGTAATCGAAAGAACATACACTAAATAAAACTCAAGTATATTTGCACACACACTTTACCAGTTGCCTGCAGGATGATTTGGACACAGCGATATCTCCATAATGACTCTGATAGTCTGCTCTTTAGTTGAATCCTGTTGAATTAGAGGGATTTCTTCTCACTGTTCATTATTTCTTTCTTCTTTCTTTTAAATCTCCTAAATCTACAACCACCCTCTGACTTCTCTGCAGCTCTGCCAATCCCCTCATTGAGCACCAATAGCTTGGGTTTCATGTCTGGTTGAAAAATTGGCGTCCTGCACCGATAAGTCTGGGTTTCTGTCTTTTCCGCTGCAGCTCTGAGATCCTATAGGGCCGATCCAGCACGTCTGTCAAATCCACTAATATTTTCATTTTTCCTATTTCTCCTTAGTCAATATGTGCTCAGTGGGTGGGAGCTAAGTCAGCCATCTTGAGAGGAGGGCATAGAGGGGAATAGATTTTGTTTTAAGATATAACACCATTGGCCAAGCTTATTTTTATGAAGTTATTATAGGAGTTGGTGTATCTTGTCAGATACAAATGGGTTTCACACACTGTAGGAATACGTCGCTGTGCGGGAAACAGCAGGGAAGAATTTCTATCCTATTTGTTTTGTTTAAATATTGGATATGCATGGAGATGCACAAGGTATTTCTCATAGATCTTTGTCATGGCCAAATCCCACCAAAACAACACAAAAAGTAGCCTGGAAATACTGGAAAGCTGTTTTCTTGTATTCCAATAGATAATATAGGAGTTTGTTTTCCAGTGTCTCATCTTTTTTTTTGTTTTTGCCTAAAATCCAGAATACACATTTCTAATATACACACCTTTTTGCCCAAGCTATCCATAGAACAACAAAGCTTGCTCTTAATGTTTTCCCCTCGTTCTAACTTAATGCATTTATAAATACCTTTTGCAATCAAAATCTGCAAAGGTATTTATTTAGGGTGTAAGAGTAAGCTAAAATTATATATCGGCTCGGTTTTGGAAGATGTCATTAATTTCTTCAGATTTATTAATGTTGGGTCATGGAGGCTGCAATCTGAGCAAGGAGGCAAGACTGGTATATTCCGGGACAGTTTTGTTTCTTAAAAAAGAATCAACACCAGAAAAATAAAAGATCAAAATGTTCAAATCAAATGATGAACAAAATGTGCAAAACTTCTCAAACGTCCGTTAAACCTTTTAGACAGAAAATAGACTTACGTAAAGCCACATTTTTGTAATTTAGATGGGTTTGTTGCACTAAGTACAAATAATATGTTTTATGGGCAATCCCTTAAAATAGACTCTTACATGAGCAAAAGTCTTTTCTTTAGAATGAATGCAACATTGAGAAACAACCATGATAACAACAATATCTCTGAAAACATACTGGTATTTAGTTGGAGGATGGATAGAAATGGGTACACGTGAGAAGCAGTTTCTCTTCTTCCGTATGCATATCAAGTTTGCCTAACATGTCCTGGTTCACCATTCGCCCGTCTGTTTGCTTAGACTGGGCTCAGGCTGGTTCTGGGGGGTTTCCTGGGAGGAAATATGTGCTCCAGTGAAGTCCTTGAGAGTTGAACAAAGCTGAGAGACAAATGGGAATCCAATCACTGCCGTTTATGTCAATGAAGTCTGAAACGTGTCCAAACCTGAGACTGAAAAGCCCCCGACACTTCTTCAAAGCACTGATTTGTCTCACTATCCTTGACATGTCACATAGAAATCAGATACAAGAAAAGTGTGGGGCTGCTTGAGAAGAAAGTACAAATTTTACATTTATGGTCTAAACAATGGACTGTTGTCTTAATGATGGTACTGCTTGCAAGAAATGTTCCAGGGTATGCATACATCTTATAATTGGGGTGGTTCATTTGTAACACAGCAAATATTGAGACTTGAATCTCGCCTTGAGAAGAATTTTATCTTTGTTTTTTTTTGTAAATCTGCTGGAATAGCGCTGAGTCTAGAATTTTGTAAGCTACTGAAACTTATCAGAAGCAGAGAACCTAGAGCCTGGAGAAAACGGGTTGGATTGACTTACTTTAAGGTTGCAATTCTGCACCAGCGTAAAGGTGTACGCAGGATTTTCACAATTGTCTCAAAAATAGTGGTATAATAATGCAAGGTTGACTCATTTTCCATTTGCCTGTTAGCCTGTCAATCAAACTAGTAACTCACTGGTTCAGTAAACAGTGTAGGAGGCATTGGGCATTGGAACAACACATATACATCATTTGAACATGTCAGAAAATCATTCATTTCACAACAGACTGCGAAATACTGTTATGAAGAGGCAACTGTGCCAATGCAGCTTATCCACACTTAATAGTTTGTGTCTAAATTTGCAGATCCTGGCCACATATGTAATCAGGTCCTTACTGCCTCTGTTAACTACACTTGATAACATAGAGATACAATACAGCAGATAAGTTTAAGAGATTACTGTGAAACATTCCAAGCCAAGCTACATGACACAAGCAGATATTAACCCTGCAACAAAAAACTTGCACTTTATATTGCATTATCTTTTAGAAAATCACAATACTTTTCTTTGTATTTTTTCGTAAATATGGGCGCTTGATCTCAAACGATGCATTTTACCTTCTTACCATCATGATCTTGTGTTCTATGTAACCCAGCCATTACTTACAAGCAAGAGTGCGTGGGCAGCCTTTCCCTCGCTACCAGAAATGACTAATGGATTTCTCCCAGGTTTCAGCCATGTGTGGTGTACTTCCCAGGCAGAAAAATGCCACGAGGTCGCGGGGAACACTCATTAGAAAGCACTCCTGTTCACAAATACCTTCTTGAAGCTAAAGCTATTACCCCTTTGTTACTCTCTGAACACACACATGCCAGCAGCACGTTCAGATGTACGACGCAGTTCTGCCTTTCTGTGCTCATCCACCATGCGAGGTAGAGCTGAAATCCTCAAAGAAAAGATTCATTAAAGTCGGGTTTGCTTTCATATCCAAAAGGCGACGCTTTTACTTGTGTAGTATTCATTATTTCATCTCAGAAAGAGCCGCCATTTGTGCCACAGACAGCGCAGCTCATTATGATACAACAGCAGCCTGTGATAGTCTGGGCTTCTAGAAGTACTTTTACATGGTGTTTCTGTTCAACTCAAGACAGCATTGGCTTCTATATGGATAATTTTTGAGTTTGCAGCCAACTATATGTTTCAAAAATGCTAGCAGATCTACATTTTCATTGTCTGCTTTGTCCCACCAGTGGCATATTCTCACCCGACTGTCTTGACAAACTATAATAAGAGCAGATATATAGGGAACAAAGTTATGGGAAAAAATAAATAAAATACATAAAGACATTGGAATCTACATTCAATAGAGTAAAATAACTACATGGCAGGATCTTTAGTTGCTTGTTTTTCTTATTAACAGTGTACAAATATTTTCAGTGTGCTAATTTAGACCCTAAGCACACCGGCACGGTGGCTGAGCGGATAGCGCTCTCGCCTCACAGCAAGAAGGTCCCGAGTTCGTTCCCGCACGGGCCGGGCCTTTCTGTGTGGAGTTTGCATGTCCTCCCCGTGTCTGGGTGGGTTTCCTCCGGGCACTCCGGTTTCCCCCACCAACCAATAACATGCACGTTAGGGTAATATCCTCCAGCTACGGTAGTCTGACAAGCCTAGCAATAACATCTGGAGATGGGTCCCGAGCGCCGCACTGCGGCGATCACTGCTCCTGAGGAGATGCTGCAGAGGCATTGAAGGATGGGTCAAATGCAGAGGACAAATTTCCCTACGGGGACAATAAAGTGTACTTAACCTTAACTTAAATGTTTGTATTACAATAAAAACTTTTAAACAATGTTCATCTTAGTTGCTCTACGTATGTAATAAGTATCTGCAAGAACAGGGCTATTCAACAGAAGGACATAACCAATTGACTCTGTGCACGGAACTTCAGCTGTCTTGTTTATGTTCAAAATAGCTAACTTTGTAGTTACAAGTATTTCCTGTTCAGTTCATTTCTATGAGATTTTCAGTACACCAGCTTCAAACGAGAAATACTCAGAAGATTAGACAGTGAAAGTGAGTTTGTAGTGAATGTTACAGAAAACATGTTAAAGACAGAAGTGTTTAAAAAGAGACGTGTTTGTGTCTAAATGCTAATGCTAACAGGAAATGCTTTCACTAATGAAAATAAATAAATACTGTAAGACTGGGTGAACTGTGAGCAGTTGGTTTTATCACACATCATGTTAAATACTTTACAAATCAGGAGAATACTTCAACAAAGGACCAACGCGTGTTCTTAAAGGGATGTGTTTACATGCTAATGCTAAAGCTTGACCATTTGAAAATAAACACTTTACAATAAACACTTTACAGACAATTAAAGCAGAACTACCATTTCGACCCTCTTAAATGTCTTTGTACAGTCTCTGTGATGATGGTGACATTTGAAGCATGTGTTGGCTCTGCAGTCTCCAGAACGAAATACAGCAGCTGCCCCGCCCTTCGAAACACATTCCTGACACCAATTTCTGTCTTGATTTGTTTATTTAGCAGTGTAAAATGTGTTTCTGATGCCTCATTTCAATCTTTCAGTCAAAGTTATGAAAAAATTGGAAAATAAATAAATAATATTAAGGTGAATATTCAGTCGGCTAGTTTAATTAGAGCTGTAAGGGGAGCACTACCACTGAAGATGTTTGGTTGTACTTTAAATTTGGCTCATTTATGAACTAACTACCAAACATTAGAAAATATATTTGTTCTTCGTAGTTGTTGTTTTGGTGTTTTGTGAATTTATAAAAAAAATAATAATAATAAAAGAAGAAGAAGAAATTAAAGCCGCTAAAGCGGCGATGATAGCTCTCGCCAGCCACGCGACCGCTCTGCCACACACCCGCCTCGACCTGCAACTTCCCAACATTGCATTTTCCTCTCCCGACCACTGCCCGGGCTCTTACTCTCCCCATTTCAAAAGTGCCATAGTATTTGAATGGCAAAATGGATAATCTCTGGAAGTTTTGCATTCCTATAGGTGGCGCTATAACCCAGACCATTGCGTTAGACAGAGTTTTGTGACCAGGCTCATCCAGTCTATTAGTGAATCAAATTTGAAGTCCATCGCACAAGGAGCATGTGTGCTAGAGATTTTTAGGGGTATTTTTCAGCATTCATTGCGCCCCTGCTGGCCAAGTATTGAAAATACACCATACCTGTAATGTAATTTTTTGCATCTCCTCACGCGTAGAATTTATTGTGTAAGTTTGGTAAAAATCACACAAAGTTGACATTTGAGGTGAATGGTAGGGGGCGCTATAGAGTGGAGTCTTCATATAAAAGTGAATCCATAATGTTTAGTCCAGGATCACACAATAGTGACTGAAGTCTGAGCTCTGTAGGTCAGAGCCTGTGGCCGTGACAGGTCTGTGAAGAAACAGGAAACGAAGGTGTTTTTCGCCGGCCAGCTGCGTGGAAACGGTGAGGAGTATCTAAAAAAATTGGATGATTATTGAATTTCAATGCCTCTAGATGCAGCAGGTCAAGTCTGAGCTCACTGGGCCCAAAACCTAGGACTAGTTCGTTAAATAAAACGAAATCACAGTGGCGGCTGATTTTAGATCCAAAATGGCCGACTTCCTGTGTGACGTGGAGCATTGCACCAATTATGTTTTATGTTTGTCTCCATCAGCTCTGTCACTGTGGTAAATGTCATTGTCCTACTCCAAAGTAAACTTGTCCCAGTCTCCATTGGATTTTTACAGAAGGTGGCGCCGTAGAGCTGTTTGGTTAAAAGTGTGTAAAATACAGTTATGAATCTGATATGTACATTATTATATTTAATTCGGCCAACTTTGGTGTGAGTCTGTCACTGTTTCGTGACTTTTTATCTCACATTTGTGAAATAAGAGTCTCAGTGTCATTGACAATGTATAGGAGCTTTGGAGGCTCCTGGAGACAAAACTGTACAAAATAGAGCATAGGTCTGATTGACTTTTATGATCAGGGGCACATTAAGGATTAATGTGCAAAGTTTCACAAATAAAAGTCAAAGTAAATTTCCTATCCCCATTGTAATGTTTGTGCATGTCTATAGGTGGCGCTGTAGGCCCGACCGTTATGTTATAAATATGTTTGTAACCAGGGTCATCTAGTCTATAAGTGATTCAAGTTTCAAGTCAATCTGACAGAGGACGTGCGTGTTATAGATTTTAATGTTTTTTTTTGAGCATTCATTGCGCCCCTGCTGGCCAAGTATTGAAAATGCACCATAGCGATAATGTAATTTTATGTGTCTTAGCAGGCATAGAATTTTTGGGCAAAGTTTCATGAAAATCGCACAAAGTTGACATTTCAAGGTATAGGTAGGGGGCGCTATAGAGTGGAGTCTTTCCATAAAAATGAATCCATAATGTTTAGTCCAGGGTCACACAATAGTGACTGAAGTCTGAGCTCTGTAGGTCAGAGCCTGTGGCCGTGACAGGTGTTCAAAGAAACAGGAAACGAAGGTGTTTTTCGCCGTCGTACTGCGGGAAAACGGTGAGGAGTATCCAAAAAAATTGGATAACTATTGAAATTCAATGCCTCTAGATGCAGCAGGCCAAGTCTGAGCTCACTGGGCCCAAAAACCTAGGACTAGTTCGTTAAAATAAAACGAAATCAAACTGGCGTCGCTGATTAAATCCAAAATGGCCGACTTCCTGTGCATCATAGAGCAGTGCGCCAAGTCAACTTTAGCCTTGTCTCATGGAGCTCTATCACTGTTCTGAGTTTCATAAGTCTAGGCCAAAATTTACCTGTTTCCTCTGCCATAGAGGTCTGATTCTAGGCGGCGCTGTCGAGTCGGTTTGGGTTCAACATTCTTGCGATGTCGAAATTATCGAAATTTTCGCCGGTCCGGTCGCGACGATGTACAGTGTACATACTTTTTCAGGGGGTCCAAGGGGTCAAAAACGCGATTGTTTAGGCAGAAAAAAAAAATAATAATAATAATAATAATAATAAGAAACCAACGAAGAACAATAGCTCTCGCCAGATTAATCTGGCTCGAGCTAAAATAAATAAATAAATTTGGCCATCAGAAAAATAAAGTTAAATACCCCTGTGCTATTTTTGTGCTGCCACATGAACTATTGGCAGGCATCATCCAGTTTAATTAAATGCGTTTTTTTTTCTCCTTCTGTATTTATTTATTTAATTGAACTTAAAAACAAAACAGTGCAAAAAAGTACATCTTAATTGGGTGCTTTTTTATTTTGTTTACACTAAAAAAATAACTTGAATTTACTCAAATTTCCATGACACAATATTGCAAACAATAAACTTAATTAAATTAAAGTTTAATTAAATAAAATGTTCGCTTCTAATCTTTAAAAAAATATTGATTATGCTTTAGTGATTAATATTTATTATTTATAAATTATATCCAACAAATTGCTCCTCTGTTCGTCTTACTTTCTTCACCAGTCTCCCATCCAAGTACTGCTCAGGCCAAACATGCTTATCTTTGACAAACTACACTAGATCTTTGCATTGGCATTGACACCATTTTTGGTGTAATTGTTAAGCCATAAAAATACACAAACTTAAATTTCAGGGGGTTGGTGTCATTATTAGTCTAATTATATTATATATATTGATTCATTCATTCATTATATATATATATAAAATTAATATATAAATAAATAAATAAATAAATATATATATATATATATATATATATATATATATATATATATATATATATATATATATATATATATATATATATATACAGTAAATAAAAATTGTTAAATTTGATTTTAAAAATATGACAGAACAATATTTTTTTCAGTGTATGTCACATTACCTTTACCCTATCTTTCTGAAAGTCTCATAAAACAGATCACAGAGAGGAATAAAAACCAATAATTAAACAATGGTAAAGAAAGCACTATGTTAGTGATATTTTTATAGCATGACACTAAAATATGATAAAGAGACTACCAAGGACTGGTTGAAATCTCTTCTCACATTTTGGTCAGATTAGCATGCGTGCTGAGTGCAACACAAGAGCCTGGTAAAAGCAGGAAATAAAGAACAGAATAAGGAGGCGCTGAGAGCTCCACCATATGGCTGCGTGGGCGACATCAAACGTGAAATCTAAGTCCTAAAGCTGAGGTGCGGCTTGACATAACTTAACAAAGTGTGTAAAGATCGGATCTGGACTTCGTCAAACGCGTCACGCAAATTTACAACTTCTCCCTCACCGTCAGTCTGAGGGCTGTTTATCCGAAGTGACAGCTTAGCAGAAGGTAAAAATGATTCGTGGATGACTGAAGGATTTGGATTACCATCAAAAAGACAAAACACAAGACAAGACGAGGTCCATAAAGGCAATATATGTCTTTGGAAAACTTTAAACAAGCTCGTAACTTCAAAAACGGTTCAGCTAAAAAGCAAAGAAAAAGAAAGCCGGTGATATATCTGCTGCGACTTGACTGTTCTAACTAATAACAGTTCTCTCAAAAGTGCCAGAAAAATGTCTTTGAAAGTCGCGAGAGGATCAAATTATGTGATTTGAGTTTCCCGTGTGCAGTAACAGGCGGTGGTTGAAGTAATGGGATGTGCCTGGAGCAGTTTGCCTCGGAGCCTGATTAGACAGCAGACACAATACGTTGTCTTGCATACAACTGAGACAAACTGCATTTATTGTAAGCGTATAGTAATATTTGTTTGAAAATGTCTACAAGTCCGACGCACTCAAAAACAGTGGTGTTGTATCCTCAAGCCAACCAGAACTTAGCCTGGAGTAACCCTTAAGAAACAATACAATATGGAGATTGCCGGTGGCGTGCCTGACTAAAGGTAACATGAATTAACTTAAGAAGTGAAAGAGTTTTTGATTAGGCACAAGAAATCTGATTTATTCCAAGCAGAAAAACAGAATCTGACTTTAGGTTGGAAAAGTTTAGGTAACACTTTATTTTGAGGTACATTTACCAACGTTAAACTACGCTAAACATTCATGTAAGTGTTAGCTTAAAACTATTGATTTAATCTTTGTTAATGTCTAATTATGAAATGTTTTATACCTTACACCTGTCTAATTAAAAACTAATAATGCATTGATGTTTGGTTATGATCAAGCATTAGTAAGTTAAGTAGTTAAGTAAGTTAATTTTCAAAGAGGGATTATTGGTTGATGTCACATTCTGCTCTACTGCAGAAAGATACATTGTACGTCGAGTAGGCTGGAGAAATTTCTTTGATTAAAAAACAAAACAAGATGAGAGAGGGCCGTTTGGATCAGGTCTGAACTGGTCTGACAGACGTCTGTCTCCTGAAGCTTGGGACTGTTTTTGCCACATTTTTTCACTCACCTGAATGTAACTTTTAAAGGTCTTAAGGTCGAATTTCATTGACAGTTGTTGACTTAACCGCAGAACTTTTGTTTTCGCACAGTGATAAACTTATAGTTAGTTGACAACAGCTCTGGCTGTCTTGTTGCTACAGCTTGCTAACAGCTTGCTAGCCCTAACCGTTGTTGAAAAACAAAAAAACTATTTACATAATATTTCAAATGCAAAGCTGTCAAACTTAAGATTAATATTCATAATAAATAAAAAATAAAGTTATGAAGTCAAATGTTAACAGATTTGAATGATAGAAAAAAATGATGGAAAAAGTATAGTACTATAATAGCATTTACTAAGGCTAATGTAGCATTGCAAATGCTTTGATTTGGTTAATGGTTGAATTGTAAGCTTAACTATTTCATTGAAAAAAAAAAAAAAAAAATAACAAAGTTGCAGGTCAGAGCTGTATGGAGGCAATGCTCGAAGACTGGAATATTGTGTGTAAATCAATGAATGATGATATGACTGATTGATTGATTATTGATTGAATGAATGAATAAGAAACTTATAAGTCAAATGCGTTTGATAAGACTCTAGGTCTAATATTTGTAGAACCTTCCAGCTAAATCCCATATGACATATTATTGCTGTTTTTCTATTCTAATTTGACTTTGCTTGGTGCAACCGTCCTAGTGGTAAACATAGTTTTACAGCAGTTACGGTGCATTATATGAAGACATTGACAAATAAAGTTGAAAACTACTAGAAGTCATGTGAGTTCAGAATTCCTCCACGTCATCAAAAAGCGCCAAAATGTAAAGACAACTGGCACAGTTTCCTCTGAGTTTAAGCAATCATTTGATGAAATGTAAGAGTCATCATTGGTCAGATTGTAACTTCTATGACCTTTAAGTAGATTTTTACCATTGTTACAATGTGGTTGCTAAATAACAATTGTAGATAAAGAGACAAACATAAATCTTACCAAAATAGCCAAACTGGATAAAAACAAGCAAACAGTTAAACCATAATCATGCTCCCTGTTTTACTGTAAAATGTAGCTTAACCTGCCATATGCACTAAAACATCTTTATCGACTTGAGGATGTGACCACTACCCAATCAGAAAAGAACATTGCGCAGATATAAATTAAAAATTCAACTGAACACAGGGACTTGTTAAAGCGTTGTCGGACCGTAAAGTCTCCCTAGAAATGAAATAAATGTAGACATATAAAAGTCCAATAGTGAGAGATGACACTTAGCCTCTAGTCCTATCTCCAGAGGTCTGCGCTTATCTTTTTAAGTACATAGCAAATTCAAATGTTAATCCAGACGGAGATTTCAGATTAGGTAAAGCTTTAGGATGTCTCAGAGTCACTTTACTCAACATGGCTCTTAAAATGTCTTTCTCCTTCTTTCTAACAATTTCACATCTTCCATTTTGGTGGTGATTACAGACCCTTGTCAGACACGCTCAGGTGTCTCATCAGGCTCCCTAATTTTCAATCGGCTTAGGCGTGTCTTCGCTTTATCCAAATTTAATGTGATTAGCCTGTGAGAGACGCAATGTCAAACCAGGAACATGATCCGAATCAGGATTAGCGGTTGAAGTGATGCAAGCAATTTTCTCAATTAGCGCAAATAGCAACTGTTTAGCATTTTTGGAAAAGAAAATACTGTACGACACAATTTGTCGACGCTATTTTAGAACAAGAAATCAAACACAACTGAATCATTAATCTGTTTTTAGTACATGCTTTTTCATGTAAGTAACATCTTTTTGACCCTAGAACAGATGGATTGTCAAACTAGCTATTTATGCAGACATGGTTGTGCAGAGAGTTATTTTTTTTGCATGATAGCATTGTTAAGCATGCAATTAGCATACTAAAGTTGTTACTTTGCTGTGACGCCAAAACTCCATGGCTTCCTCTGATGAGTGAAAAGTACTTAGTATAAAAATGGTCATGGTGAATATTTGGGATGTCCACATGTCATTTGCAAGTGAACAAAACATATGACCTGCTTCGATGAGTTTAAAGTGAACAAGTTCTGTTTTCCAAATACTTTAAAACAGCAAAACATTAAAACATTGCATGCATTCAGTTTCAAAATGAGTAATCACATAGAACTTACATAAGTGTCCATATTGTGCCAGTTGTTTCTTTAGAACCTTTTCAGCAGATGTCACAGTTTTGTCACAGCTCGAGCCGGAGACAAAAGAAATAAAAACTCATAGCCCACAAATGAAAAGTTCTAAGATTTATCATTGGTAAAATAGTTTAGTTGTGAACTGTAAGGAGATATTGGTGTCTAATTTTAGTTTTATCCAGCCGTACATTGCAGTTTGACGTAAAATTGATCTGTTTTGTTCAGAATAGCTAAAACTGTACTGTTTCTCATCATTTTTGCACATCTCTTGCTTTATCAAAGCCTCTGACCGAGTTTCAGAGCACAAGCAACCAAGCCTTGGACAAAAAAAACACCCAAAAGCAACTCTAGTCCATCAAAATTAAGTTAATAATAAAATAAAACTAGTAAATATTGTGACATCTCTGAAGCATATTTAGCATTAGCTTCAAGACATGAACAAACTGCAAAAAGACAGCATTTTTGTCACCACTGGGTCCAGCAAAGTAAAACAGACCTGAAACAAAATGTAAAAATCTCCTTTTCAGTCACGTGAAAGATCCAAATCCTCTGACTCACACAAGCTCAGACAAAATGCTTCCATCCATCAGAAGTAATTCTCCAAAGTCTGTGTCAGGTCCCACAGAGTAAGGCACAATTCTGACAGTTCTGAACAGAACCTGAGTTTTTTTTTCTTTTCTGCATTTGTATTTAAAAATCCCTTCAAAAATGTGCTGATTTAAAAGGAAAGCAATGTCGTCTTCTGCCTCTGGCCTAGCTCTTCCCACCAGAATTCAATGCAGCGTTTGCTAACATGCAAAGGGTCTATGGCAAAGTAGATTTTTTTTTGTTTGAAAATAGTTTACAGTCTTTTATCTTTTTTTTTGTACAGTAGCCTTTGTAATTCAGTTTACTTGATTGACCTAAATTAACCACCAAAGTAGTTTCCAGACTCTCTATTTCTAAACTCTGTTTTTTTTCAATTCCTGATAAGCTTTGCTAAATTAGAACATTGTAAACCATCTCTCTATCAGAGGTTTTATAAAATAATAATAGTTTGGATTCCATTTCAAGTTTCGATAACCGCAGTACCAAGGTTAACAACTAATTAGGTAAATTAATTTATATTAAGATTATGTTAACTTTGACATATAAAATGTAGCAAGTGTACTTTTTCTCTTTCAAGTTGATGCTGTTGAAACAAGCTTGCCCAATTTGCGCTGCACTGCATGTGGAGCAGAGAATCAATAATGTGATCTGTGCTACAAAGCTCATTTTAGCCGGTCATTTTAGTTTAGAAATCCGTCTTGTTAATGCACATTCATGTGGGATGAGGCTAACACAACGCCTGTGAGCAAGATTTAAAAGTCAATCTGCAAACACATTCAATTAAGTCCAAAAGTTTCTCCCGTCCGAGCGCTGGAGTGGAGGAGTTTGAATCCCTCCGGTAACTCTGATTGGATCTGTGTAGAAGAAGCATTATATATATATATAACTGCCTGTGCCTTATGCTCCAACCCACGGCTGCACTTATGCGTTACTAAAAACAGGCAGCAGAACGCTTTTTAAATAAACCAATTCTCGCAACAACAAAACAATTCCGAGCGATCCCCCTGAGAAACAATGAAATGGCTAAAGTGGTTCTAATTAGCGTTCTTAGCAGAGGGAAGCATGGCGTCCTAGTCTTGGATACAGACCAAGCTCTTTCACTCCGTTGCTAGATCAAATACAAACAATCCCACGATGCTGAAATTTCTCCTGACATGTTGACTTAAAGTGGGATATCTGTGGGCTAATATGTGATCCAAGCTGCGAAAATGGAAATGAGCTGCATTTTTTAATAGTGCTCCGAAACAATGTGGTGGCTTTCACAAACAAAACAGCAGCTGCCGACAGAGAGGCTCAGCTTGTAGCCCGGGGATATTTCAGACATTTCAAAAAAGAGGAACCGAGGCAGTGAACGGTCAAAGATGAAGTTTGTGAATGACCAGAGAGGCTTCCTGGAACAAAGTTATCACAGAGAAAAAAAATGATTTCTAGAAGACTTTGGAGATATGATGAAGTGCGGACTATGTTCAGTAATTTTCCTTCTAAGATAGATTATTCCACAAACATTTTTTTACAACCATTTCTCTCACATCAACTATTTCATGTTTTCTGTCAACTCATGCAAATATTAGTTTCTTTTAGGCATCACTGCATCCTTCTGCCCATTGACTTCTTTCTTACATTACTGACTAAACATCAACATTCATAAAATAACTTCACATGGCTTCTATTTAAAACAGTTTTTGTTTCCAAAGTAGAAGTGTATGAACCTCGGAAACTTTGTACATGCTCAAATACTTACATTTAATAGAAAAGCGCAGTTATGTGTAAGACTGTTTAATTCTAGAACATGAATAAAACACTAACTTTTGAGTGTAAATGTTATTTTAGTGTTCGCGTTTGAAACCAGAGGAATCTATTTTAAAATATCTCATAGTATGATAGTGATGAAGATGAAGAGAGGCTCTTTTATTAATCCTATGGCGGATAACGACGAGAAGTGTTGGGCATTCGAGAGGGTTACTACAATGAGAGGCTTCATAACTAAAAGGTCAGTTAAATTATCGATATCTAGAGATTGAGGATGGTGCCTACATTCAGATTGTCGAAATCCAGTCAGAAAGTCTATAGGCCTAAGACGGTTTTGTCTGGCAATGTAGAACATTAAATGTTGACGCTGTTGATCTCGAGTCAAAATGACAATCAATAGCTACTAGCTGAAGTTTTCTTAGAGATGAAGCGCGCGCCTAATGGAAGGATGGGCTAGGGTTCGAATGACGCCTCAGAGTCTAGTCTGGCTATACATAGGACCCTAAGAACGTACAAGGGCTTCAAATACTGTGACCGAGAAAGTTCAGGAATAAATAAAATCATAGAGGACGCAGTAGTCAGGAGTAAAGCCTGGGCCACGAGTCTGACTAAATGATCTGTGGGCAGAGTAGGACTCAGAAAATTGGTGAAAGTCCTAGGAGTCTGTCAGAGGACTTAACATCGGACCGGGAGTGAGGACTTATAACTGTAGCTCGCTACGGGAAGATAAGGGCTACGTAGAGAGCAACGAAGTCTAGCCGGGTCTTATAAACGTGTGTCAGTAGTGGACACATAAACTGGACATGGTAGTAGTTCAGGGGTACATGGACCTTAGAGTCTCCAGACTAAATCCATTGGGGCTCCCTAGTGTCAGGAACTCAATATCGTGTGTAGACTTAGGGTTAGTCCACGGTTGCTTTCAAGAACATGGACGGGAAAGCTCAGGACCTCCAAAAACGTAGGTACTGCAGTGGATATGTCGAGGCTACATACAGCGTGGAGCGCCAGAAGTACAGTCTGAGCTACAGAAAATGGAAGCAGCTAGTGGCGCGTCTAACTGGAACGCAGAGAAGATCGATGAATAAAAACTCTCTCATTCTGGTCCATAGAGAGTAGCAATTATAAGTCTCGTAGGACTACGAGAGTTCAGGGTATCTAAGTATCCTGGTCAGACACGTCGCAGCTGGGTCTGATTACATATCATGGGACGTTCGAGAGCTCTCAGGAACTGACTAGACGGCAATGTAGTGCACGGGGTACTAATCGTAGGGAAGACTTCAGGTTATTTTCAGTTTTATACAGCTCAGATGCTGTGCTAGATCAGTGCTCTTGCGCTGAAGGATGTCAATGGGCGGTGCCTACTATACTAGATGAAACAACCATTGTTGTTCAAGTGTTTAAATCTCAGCTCAAACATTTATTTTTTATCTGTGTTGTACCATATGACTAAAATAGCCCTCTTGTCTTGCACTCTTTATTTCTTGTAGCATTTTTTTTTTTAAGGCAATACATATATATAAATAGTGGTAATTATTTCTTCATTATACTTATTGTTATGTTTTTTGTTTTTAGATGAGTGTCTCGTTGCTATAACATTCTTGGGGCGATATCTAATAGCTTTCCTTGCCTTGTCATTATTGACAATCTGAAATCACTAGTGATTATAGTAGCAAATGAGTGCTGCTGGGAATGTGTGAAAAAGTTTTGCATATATAGTTCTTATTCTGTCTTTACTTATTTTTTTTCGACATTCAATACAATTAGGCTTTACAATTCATTTTCGCTTAGATACCCACCCTAAAATCTGTACCTTTTTTGTCATTCAAGAGTACGTGAATGGTGTGATGGCTTGATCAAACTGCATTTCCGGATACATTTCACAACATTAGTGTTATTTAATAAATTGTGATTCATGATTAGAAGCTTATTGTTGGTTGTCTTTTACACGAAGCCATAGTCCCCACAAAGTCATCTTCTAGACCTTGCGTTTTGAACACTCACAAATGCTACATTGGTCTGATTCTGTATGTTTTGGTTAATATACTAATTGGACATCTGAGGAAAGTTGTAGACAGGTTGATTCATCTTAAATAATTAACTCCGTCTTAATTCTTTATGCCGTCTCAGTATATTGTGATAAGATCTGTCTGGCATCTTGTATAAAATATAGACACCATAATAATCATCACTGTGTTTATATTCGAGCTGTGGGAGAAAGCTCGGCAAACAAGATTTTTTTAGTTGTGATTGGCTTGTTTTATGTACACAATGACAATAACGTCGATATTAGCAGGTTGGATCTTATGGTTAAAATGACTAATGCTCCAAAAGAGGGTATTCTAACAGCGTAATCATATTTCCTCCATCTGTTTTTATACGTATTTTAATAAACAAGGAACTACTTAAATACGACTCATAGATCTCTCACAGTAATACATCCAGTCTGCTGCTTAATTTATTGTTAGGACGACAGGTAGATGATGAGCCTATGGGGTGAATGAACACACGAATCGTCAGAGGAACGTCGGGAGACTAAAAATGTACAATTCAGAGGAGACATTAGAGTCACTTAAGCCATGCAGAAGATTATGCTCTGTGGAGATCCGAAACAAGGAGAAGGGAAAGAAGCCCACACTAGGACGTCTTGTGAGACGCGATCTCAGTCATACCTGACGCTCAGAGATCAAAACACGCTGGTAGTGACTATGATAGTAGCGAGATCCTTCCGGGTTTGTTCTCCTCTGCCCATTAGGATGGATGAGGTAGGTCTAATGTACAAGCAGCAGAGCCAACAAGTAAGAAGAATATCCGAGAGTCTCGTTGAAACTGTGGAGCATTTTCAGGCGGGTTACGGCCAGGAATGAGCGGGCAGAAGGGAGCAAACGGTTCCTAATTCTCCAGCGTTCGAGGCTCAGTAGAAGACATAAGAATCGAGAACAGGCATCACACAAATCGATCTAGTAGGAACTAAGATGTCATGGATATATAATCGTCGTTGACGCGCGGGAAAAAAGAGTAAGACATACATATACTAGGATGAACTAAACGGGACATTAGTAGAACATGTGTGTACATGCAGGACTTGAGCACAGTTGATACATAACAGTGTATTGTAGGGTGATTTAGTTGTCATTAGAAAACAAAGTAAGACAATGACATGATTAAAGTTCCTTGTTTTCAATATGTGTCTGTTAACGTAACTATGGCGCGGATGCTCATTGAATAAAGTAGCTAAAAAAAATGAAGTGCAAGGCCAAGAAATTTAAGTTTACGAAGCATCTAAAAGGCCTCTTTAATTACTCTAGGTCTGCGATCTTTGAATGTAATGCGCGACGAGTGTTAATTTTATGTTCCACTAGCTACCATTCTGAAGCAATTACAGGGAATGTAATTAAGGCAACTAAGTTTTGCTGTTGCTAGCAACAAGGGATTCTGTTTTTCTTCCAGCGCATGGTACGTATTGCAGCTCGACTATGGTATACATGTTAGGTCAAATGAAGCTGTAAACATTAAGGCATGGAAGGCGTCTTGCAGGGTCTGGTGGGGGGGAAAAACTAGGTAAGATAGATCAAAAGTAGGGGATTATTTTGAATATCGACTATAATACATCTAGATAGGCTAGGGGACGACTTGCTTCACTGGTTTGGGGGTGCCACTGCTTGGTTTTGAATGCGATAGGTGAACAGGGTTGTGCTTATCACTAGGCAGAATACTTAACAATGGGTACTGCTATAATGTACTTCTGACAGAGAAAAGGAGATATCCGAGGCACGTCTGCATATTCTGCGTATGTAGTTGGGTTTTCACTTCAGCGCCATCGCTTGGTGCGTATTTGATCTGATCAGATCAGATTCTAATTCTTTTAGTAAATGGCAAATTTGAAAAATACAGGTGTCTAGAATATGCAACTCTATTAGAATATTAGGAGTCATAGCCTGATCTTGTAAGTTCATGGCCAACATCAACCATAGTGGGATGTTATGTCACATGATCAAAGAACTTAGTGATAGTAGAAGCACATATCAGTTGCGTTATTAATTCATTTTACATAAGAGCAATCTACATCACATTCAAATTAATATAGCAATATTATTAGGAGAGATGAAATAATGCCACAACATGACAACTATGAAGTGTGGCTACATTAACTATTACTCCTCGCAAAATGATCTAGACATAATACTTGTAGTATCGTATGTTTAGAAGCATTAATTGGTAAGTTGAGGAGTGCACATAATACATTCCACATGTGCTGGAAGACGATACATCAGCTTGGATTAGGATCAGTTGATTATTTCGAGAACCATAAAATCATAGGAGAGGCGAGAAGTTCATCGTGCTCATTTAACTCCTGGGGGAACAAGTGGATTGCGTTTTTGATGTATCCAACTCACTTGTTTCTCTCTGAAAGTAACAGTTTAAAGTTTGTCCGGGCTTCTGTGCTCCTTGATATCTCTGGTAGTGACCTGCTATATCCAATTAGTGCTGTCTGACTCTGGCGCTTCTTAGTCTCCATTGGATACCAGCAGGCTGCTCGATGTAGTCTCAAAGAGACTCTGAACGCGTCTGGAATCTTCCAATGGGCATGTCGTTGCTTCATTGGGTTAAGTATAAGACTATGTGTAGGTTTCTTAGTTGCTGTACTATTACAAGAGCACATTTGATTGTTTCGTGGATATGTGGGATCTCGCTACCTCGAATCTGCGTTTTGTTCTCATGTTCGAATGGATTCTGCTCATAAATAAGACAATGTTTTGTTTCCTCATGTACTAGTGACGACATTAACATTGGTTACTCTGTGTGAGTCTTCTATGTTGCTGACGACTTCTTGTTGGTGCGCATTATTACTGTCTGCAAGAAAATGGTTCTCTGAGATAAGGAATCATGGATAAGGATAGAGTATTTTGTTTATTATAGTTGTATAGTGTAAGAAAGTGATTGTAGTGTGGCAACTTGTCATATTATATATGGTAAGTTTTATTGTCTGATCCAATAGAAGTCACAGCGTTTATAACTTCTACTTTTTTAGAGTTGGTAGACAGGTAGGGGCGGTTGTGGGCTCTCGGAGCTGACTGTCTTGTTCCTTTGTAAGAGAGGTTCGTGACTTTGCTAGTCTAACTATAAATATCTGTTTGGGAAATCTCCGTAGAAGGTGTAGTTTAACGAGTGAGGTTCTCGCCTATATCGAGATGGGATTGGGAGCTTTGACGATTAAAGAGAGACTGTGTTCTGGCATAGTTATCTTTAAGTAAGTTAAATTGTGACACGCTTTCATCTATGTTTTTCTTTCATTATAGTTTATCGATTTTATATTAATCTCTTATATAACACATATAGAAATATTGTGAACAAAAGAAAGGCTGGAGGGGCTGTGATGGGTTTTTTTGTTGACTTTTTTGTAGGAGGCGAGACTATTCTTCCTGTTGTTTGTTTAGATTTTCATATCGTCTGATAATATAAATTTGTATTATGGTTTAGGTGTGCTTTTGGAGTAGACTGATGAACCGCTTCTCTTGTTGAGATACCTGAAATAGGTCTGAAAATGAGTAATGTTCTAATATGACTGGGCACTGCATGGTCTACTTATCAAGGTACTCTTAGACGATGGACGCTCTCTGCTCGGCAAAAATTGTCGCCATTACTGATCAATGGTAGTACTGTAAAGTGTTATTAGTATATTAAGAGAGTGGGAGATGGAAAAAACTGTTCCTGAGCTCTCAACGAAACATGTGTTTGAATCATGAATTGTCTTATTACTGATGTAATGATGTAGTGGAAGATGGCCACAGAGTCGATCATAATTTTCAAATCCAAAAAGCAAATTTGATTTTTATTGTATTCAAGAGAGAGTTTGATGTTAGGATTTGAGTTATTCAGGTACGAATGAAAGTCCTTTATCTGTGTTTCTGTTCCTTCAAATATGAAAAGCAGATCGTCTATATATCTCCCATACCACTTAATACAGTCATGAAAGGGGTTGCTTGGATGTGAGATGTTCTTTTCTTCCCACAGGCCCATGTACAGGCCTGCATAATTGGGCGCATACGCCGCTCCCATCGCTGTCCCTTCACTTGTTTGTAATGTTGGTCCTGAAAGAGGAAAAATTATTTTTTAGTGTCCAGTCCGTCAGTGTCACAATAAAATCAGTAGGTGGGGCTGTAGGGTCTGATCTTTTCTCAAGAAAGTAATGCAGAGCCTCAAGACCTTGAGTATTGTCAATATTTGTGTATAGAGCTTCCACGTCCATAGTTATCAAAAAGGTGGAATCTGGTTTTACGTGTAAAGAGGCAAGTGTGTTAATGACATCAGTTGAGTCCTGCAAATATGATTTAAGAGCTGCATTAAGTGGCTTAATTAGAAAATCAATATATTAGAAGCAGGTTCCGTTATAGTGTCAATGCCGCTAATTATAGGGCGGCAGGTGGTTTCTCCAGGTTCTTATGTATTTTTGGGAGTAAGTAAAAGTAGCAGTTTTTGGGTTTGAAGGCATGAGAAAATCTCGTTCCTTTTCAGTCAACCATCCTTTTTCATATGCCTCTTCAAGTAACTTATTCAAGTTATTTTTAGTCTCCTCCAATGGATTTGATTGTACTGGGATGTAGTAGCTCAAGTCACAAAGTTGTCTTTTAGCTTCAGTAATATACTGGTCCTTACCCAGATAACCGTCGCACCGCCTTGTCCGCTGGTTTGATGACAATATCCGGGTTGTTTTTAAGCCAGTGTAGAGCCTGTTGTTCTCCTTTACTGATGTTTGAGTGACGAGTCTTCCTGTTGGCAACAAACAGCCGGTCAATGTCATAGTCAACTTTTTTTATGAAAGCAGAAAGGCTTGCATTGTTATTGATAGGGTAAAACTTAGATGTAGGTTTGAAAGGTGTATATGGTGTCATGGGCGTATACGTGCTGACGTTAACAGGTTCGCCTTGTTGTTTATTTTGGTACCACACTTTCAAGTGTAAATTGCGATAAAATTTGTACAAGTCTATTTTGGTGTTGAATATGTTAGCGTTGTTCGTGGGGGCATAGGACAGACCTTTTGATAAAATGCAAGTTGCTTCAGGAGTAAGGGGGGTACCTGAAACATTGATCACAGTCTCCTGGCCGATGTCCGTTGTCGGAGATGGTAACTTTTTGGGCGTCCTCCGTGGTCGGCCCCGCCTCGTCTTCTTCTTCCCATGTGGGGAGGATTTCTGCCGTCCTCTAAAAAAGATTGTTGCGTTGTAGCTAGGTCCGTCTCATCTTCCTCGCTAGCCGAGGTGCTGCTAGGTAAGCTAAAGGACACTGCACGTCGTCTAGGGGGTTACGTGAGTGCGGCCATAAATAGACTGTGCCCCTTTGATAGTCTGAGCGATCTCGTTTAAATTTCTCCATTTTACTTTTTGTTAGAGTCGCAGAGAGAGTCTTAATGTCGTCTTGTAGCTTTATTAGTGATTCGGCTAGCGTGGAGTCCTCCAACGCCGCAGTCTCGAGGTTTGGTTGTACGTCGTCTACGTGGTTACGTACTTCCGCTCTCTGTTTTTTAATTTCTTCAATCAATAACAAAATCAGATCAAAGGAGCACTTGTTGAGATGGCCTCCCATTTTTGTCTGAAATCAGCGTTGTCTTTTTCGAAAGAAGGGAATTTTCTAATGCGCAACCCTCGGGTATAATTTCCTCTCTCCAGTAGTCTGATAGGGTTATTGCATGTAATTCCAGTCTTTTATCTTTTTCAAGTAGTCGTTTGTAATCATGGAAGGCTATATTTGCCGTAGGTGCGTCTGGTGTGCTTCCGTTACCAAACAATGAATCTTGAACAATAATCTCTGTGCCTTGTTCATGGGTAAAGTACAAAGTATTAGATGGCACTTGAGACATGTTAGCAGTCCAGAAAACGTTCAACAGAACGGAGCTACTCTCCAGATAACTTGCCCGAGTATTTTAGTAGAATAAAAAAAGGCTGGGAGTGCTCACTGGTTCCCGATGATGTGAAAGCAATCAGGTGCTCATCAGAATAAAGCGGGCATAAGTCTCTGACAGAGAAAAAGGAGATATCCGAGGCACGTCTGATATGCTGTAGTTTATTAACGCCAACGCGTTTCGACTTAAGCAGTCTTCTTCAGGGCATTAACACAGGTGTCTAGATGCACCTATAAATAGGTCATCTGATTGATCATGTGATGTGTCACATGATCAAAACTAGTGATAAGCAAATACATGCGTATATACATTTCAAAGAGCACATACATACAACAACCATATGGTGATGAAATAATGCCATATTGAATAAAAGCATGTTGTTATTTTCATCATGCACTAAAAAACATTATAATTCTGTCTGTTTGCTTTGGGTGAGCTTGTAATGGATTCAAAATGTTTCCTCGCCCAAGAAACTGTAGAAAATGAAGTGAATTACAATTCCAGTAAATTTAACTTTTAATTTCTACAATCAGTGCAGTTGAAATCAAGTCAGTGCATCTATAAATAACTGAATGTTTTCAGATTTAGCATGATGATTATCCTCCCACATTCAGCTTTGTGATGATGCTAGATGCTACAAGTCATAGTATATCTTGTATGTGAAGTGTCTTGCTTATCACGCACTTAACAAATTGTCAGTTTGAGGGACGTTTCAGGAGATTTTGTGAGTCAATAGTGTGAAAGATTCCAGTTACAGTTGTCTGGAATGCACCATTATGTATATAGCACGCTACATGTATTAATTATTATTTTTCATAGCAAAGTAGAGCTGAACGCATCAACATAAAATAACAATATACAGTTACTCCTACCCACTTTCCTATAGCTGTTACTTGTAAAAATGCCAGTTGTTCTATAGCCATTTTCAACATATTGTATACTGTCTGCGCTCTAGGCAAAAGCAAATTTCCGGAGATATTGCAGAGCGCATGATAAAACCAAGAGTCGCCAGTGGACTTCCATGATAAAATACCTTAGATAATCAAAGACGTGATGTTATGTAATAGACCTTCATAAAGCACTGCTAAATAGAAGCTTTTAAGCCCATTCGAAATCCATCTCTCTTGAAGGCACTATGGAAAAGTAAAGCCCATTTTGACCCCCTGACCCCGGCCAGCGAAGCTCCTATATTACCATTCTGCATGCCTCTGCCGCGACCTTTTCAAATCCCTCTTTAAAGGTTGCGTGTTGCAGTGTCTGTGGGCTGCGCTGGTTCTGCCGGAGAAGCACACCTCTCTCTTCCAACACATAGTGACCTACAAAGCTATTGTATTAAAAGAACCATATTTATCACCGCTCCACACACTCCGGCACGAACCTTTAGTCTTTCCAACCAGAAAAGCTTTTTAGGTATTGTTCGCGGGCGGATTCAGCGGTCCACAACTTTGAAATGGTGGAGTGGTATTCAGAAGCATGTAAAAGTTTAATCAGTGTCTCGTATGTCTGAGGTGGGTTGTCTGAAACGGAAAAAGGCCAAGATCGGCTAATCGCAGCATTCTGTCGTTGTTCAGAAGGGTTCAAAGACTCATCGTTCATTCAAAATAATCTATTCAAAGCAGGATTAAAAAGTGATTATAAAACTAAGCATTAGCAGTAACTATTGTCCTGCAAAGAGGATTGTCTTGACACATTTGACCAAACTTCCAGTAAGACAGTATTTGTTTTTACAAGATAACCTTGTAAAAACAAATGCAACAATGCCATTTCTTACATTCACTGAATACAATTACTGCTAATACAATATTTTTATTCAACCTTTACTTAGCCAGTGTTATTCTCGTGGGATTGTAATGTCTTCTATAGGTTTTCCAGCTCCAGGAGGATGTATTAAACACATTTTAATGGTAAAGGACACCCAAATATAAAAAGAAGCCTAGTCCAAACTGTAATTAGGTCATTTTTTGTTGCACTTACTAAATAATACTGTTCGGATTTTAATGTCCTCAGAGTATATGTGGTATAATATCATGTCATTAATTCATGCATTTATTAAAGTTTGTCTCTAAAATGTTCAATGTAAGAAGCATTTAAAGTAACAAATTAAAGTGGTGCAAGCAAAGAGTTATTTGCACACAATTCAGCATGCTAACCTGTAATTACTAGCAAGTGCAACCTTTATTTTACATATCTTATTTCAGTCTATTCAGGCTGCACTGACAGAAACTAGTAACATCAGAGAGAAGAAGACTGTTGAAGAGTTTGGTGGTAAAAGACTCCACTCCTCTCAGACTGAATTTTCACTTCTGAACTTTGCACATCAACTGTCAAGACTATAGATTCTGAGAGCTTCTACAGATTCAAACCTAAAGACCGCAGTTTGGGGTCTACACAGACGCACTTTTCTTTTATGTTATGTCCATTGTTATCATTTTAGCTGCTTTTTTTGTCTTAGCAATTTCCCAAAATTGTATGCATAAAGTTAAAATAACTTGTTTCATCACCAAGGAAAGCAATTGAGAACCATTTTGATTCAAACAGACTCTTATCCTAGTGCATTGAGAGAATCAAACACTGTTTGCATTTACATCTACAAACTGTTATCTTTAGTCTAGACAATGGAAATAGTGTTATGTCCATATCAGGTTTGATTATTTTCAGTCGTCTGAAATAGGAAACACATTGTAATCTTGTTTAAAAGAGTAAAAACAGAGGTTTTAAATAAAAAAAAGTGGTTAATCAACAAACCCATACGCGCCAAATTACTCTAAGGATCAGATTTATCAAGCGTTTGCTCATGTACAAAACAGGTTAGTGGGAGCAAAAACTGACATTTTTCTTTCACACAAACACTAAAGATGCAAACTTGAGATGGTGCATATTTCTTTTGTGTAATGTGTACATTCAATATTAAAAGTATGTATAAATTGCTTGCAAATAACGTCATTTTTTTTTAGTTTTCACCCGCAATTTAGCACCTGGCTTGATAAATCCCTATTTATCAAGCCAGGTGCTTAATTTGTTTGTGAACATTTTGAACTCAATTTATTAGAGGAACATGCACATATAACAAATATTACACAAAACAGATATACACCACCTCAAATAATGCAGCTTGTATGAGAGAAAAATGTCTTTTATGTTAAATTTTGCTTCCTCTAATCATTTGCACAAGAGCAAATGCTTGATAAATCTCCAGATTCCAGGTTTTCTGTGTCTGATAAGTTTCAGTAGCTTGGAACATTCCAGATTCTACTTTTTAGAGGTTGTATGAACGATACAGAGAGAAATGACAGTCCAGTCTAAAGCCTCTATATTTACTGGATTGTATTGCAATTTAACAATCCTGGAACCAAATGCGTTAACAGTTTGATGACAGAATGGTTTGATGTTTGTGACTGGAGCTGCAAGATTCATCAAAATCAAATTGAAATTGCAATTTGAAAAGTCGCAATTAGCAAATTGCAAAAGCTGCAGTTATTTAACATCCACACACTGACACAACAAAAATGTGGCATTTTAACAGAATCCTACAATCAAAGCTTCACAAATCAAATTGTCATTGCAATTGTCTGAAATGTCAGAAAAGCTGCAATTTTTTTCTCCTAAATCTTTCAGCTTTACTAAAAAGAATAAAAGTACACTAAAACTAAATGTGTGTAACTATGACAATATAACAAGCCTCAGCATAAAAAGTGAAAAGAAAAGTACTCTTTATGAAAGCAAATGTCACTATCCAGTTTGAGTGGAGTGACTCATTCCACTTTTAGCTTCATGAATGTGTTTCTATGCCCATGAACTTGTCAACACCCTTATATACAGTATAATACACACATACAGCATATTGTACATAAGCCTTCATTTTTTCCTTCATTTATGAACCCAACATAACACATAATGGTGACCCAGCAGATCCCTGTGGGAGGTTATACAGGTTACACTGTGAAACCGCAGCAGATGGCTGAATGTAAGAATCTCAAATAGAGTCTTCACTTCCTGGTTTGGCGGCGGAGGTCATCAGGGGTCAACATACAGCTTCGCCCGGCTCACAGGAAGCCGCTGGTCACAGCTCTTATCATCGACATGTATTGGAGAAGCAGCGGTGGAGGAGAAGATGAGAGTGGTGTATCTGTGATAAGGAGCTGACAGCCTGTCATCCTGCCACCGCTGCACGTGATGGAGCTTAATGGCTTTTCTGGGATGACACGACTTTGTTTTCACTGTATTTTTCTAATTAGGAGTCACTCTGACATGTTGAGGTCCTCTGGTTTGATAAAGCGCTAGTTAGAGCAGAAACAAGAAGACTGCAAATGAATTTTGTTTGTATTTATTTACCCACAAACACAAACTTCACATCAGGGTCAAAGTAAATGCGCTGTATGTCAAATTAATGTCAGGATTACTCATGAATATTCATAGAGCTGAACTATTAATGTCAAAATGAAAGTTTACGCTGATTCTAATATATAAATATTTATTTTTCCAAAACTTTTAAAAAGCAGTGTAGTAATTGTAATTGTTTACATTTGTGCGCAGTTAATATTCAAACTAGACCAAACCTGGCAAACTGTGGCCCGGGGGCCAAATGTGGCCCGTGACCTGTTTTGAGAAACAGAAATGCAAGACGAAATTTAAGAGATAAAAACTTGAGCTACGACAATACATTTTAACATTTTGAGATTAAAATCACAACATTATGAAAATAAAGTCAGAGCCATAAAAAGCATTTTTTTTATATTAAAGTTGAATTTTTATAAGATTAAAATTGTATTTTGGATCATAGAAATTGTTATGAATAAAAAAGTCTATTGTGTGTTTTTATGCAAGCATTTCAGTCTAATCAAGTTCAAGTCCTGATAACAACTTTTTTTCTCACATTAATGAGTTTTTCCTAGCAAAATGGTAACTTTCTTTTACTTTCTTTTCATGCAGCTTTTCGCTTAAACTGTTCAAAAAAAAAAAAATTACAAGTTTATTATGGTAGAGCAAACTTTTATCTGTAATGGTCTTCTATATTCGTTGAAGAAATGCATCTGCAATAATGAAATTTATTATACCAATGTTGGAAGTCTGACCTTCCACCACTTTTCTGGGTTTGAATATGGCCCTTGAGCAAAAATAATTGCCCAGCCCTGAACTAGACCATCATAAAATATGCAGATTTCTGAATCATAATTGAAGTGTATTATTACTGAATTAATGTCTCTGTTATGTGTTTTGAATAATCCAGATAAAAAGAAACACTTATTTAATTCTGTTATGTCTTATGGTCATGAACGCCAGCTTGTGTCTCATATTGTCTTGCGAAAATTGCTTTTGTCTCATCCTTAATGACTACAATCATCTGTTTGTGATATCAAAATGTAGTTCTATAGATAAATTATATAAGATAACAGATCTGATTGTCACAGTCACTAGATATGGACAATATAAAACTATAGTCCAAGTATTTAGAGATAACACAAACTTCTATTTCTTCTCTATCATGAGGTCTGACCTGGAACAAAACCATTTTTATGCAGCCCATGCAGGTAGAAATAGTAGCTTCTTTGTGAAGAGAAACGGTTGCCATCAGGAAATAATTTAAGTCCCATTGATCTTCAAAATTACACAGTATTCAGTCTAAATTTCCCCAAAAGTCAGATTTATTCATTCATTCAAACACACAAAGACGACATAAAAGTGGTAGTATTTGCATGATAAAAAAAGAAATGGATAAAAGTAACCTATGCCGTGTCACAGTCGCACTGCGGGGGTTTGGTTTGCTTCAACAGTGGGAAAAAGAAAAGTCGTAATTAACATAAGAATGCGTTTGTGCTGAAGCAGTAGAATAGAACTACCTTGAAGCCAGATTTACATTTATGCTTATTAAAATTCAGCTTTCTTCTCGATAGTAGTGCTATAATTGGCACATTTTAGTAATCTGTGGTGACTGAATGAATATGAATGAACAAGGGAACCACAGGATATACTGCTTTTCCAATCAACGGCACATCTATCTTTCCGTGCACCAATTAAATTTGACATTCGGTAAGAACCTGCTTTGAGCCAGGCTGAGCAGTGTTTATGAATATGGATTCTTTTTTACGTTGTCAATTAAGCTGCGGATAAATGTCCATGATGTGCATTTCACCATCTGAAGTGTAGCTGAAGTCAGTGTAATTAGCTGGTTTAAATAAACGGCTCAGATTAAACATGCAGAGGCAAACTGTCGGCCCCAGGCTACAAGGCACAGTCACCACATAGTGTGTTTTTAGAAATTATGTATGTATGTCGTTTCTCACGGTTAACACTTCAAATTGGTTTGGCCTTGGTGCTTAGTGGGTCATGTGCAGCCTCAATGTAGTTCTTTAAAAAGTGTACACCTGGAGATCATTTTGACAAGTCACTAGAGTAGCCCAAATTTCACCAAATTAGAACTGTCCCAAAATTTCAAAACATTTACCCAGATTGAGAAGAAGAAAGTCAAAATTGGGATTTATTATATGTTGTGTCTAATCTAGTTTAAAAGCACAACTTTATTTCCAAAAATGCACAAATCTCCTGTGAGTGTGCTTTTTCCAAAAGCTGAAATAATCTATCATTCTACTAAAATAGTATGTTCATCTGCACCGACATGTTTGTTTTGGTTCAAATATACCCTTTAACCCAAACCACAATGGTGTGATTGATCCAGGTGACTGTGGCAGTCTTTACCATTGATCTACTACTACTAGCTTAATACTGTCTTGACCTGTAGTAGTGGCCACAGTTGGTACTGCTACTGAGAAATTTTCCAGGTTCAAAACTGCTCAATTTTGTAAAAAAAAAAAAAAAAACAGCTTTACAATCTCTAGCTTTGGCTAGGCTATAGCTTTGCTCGCTCTAGCAAACTCCAGCTGTGATTGGTCTGCGTCGGTCACATGTTACACAAGCTCGTGCAACTGGGCAACAGAGCAAGCCCCTGAGAAAACAAAACAACTGCACACGTTCGGTGGACGAAGGTTAGCTGAATTCAAGCTAGCTAACTCAATGCACTTTCCCACTGAGCTCAGACATTGACGCAAAGCGGCGACCATCTTTTATCAACGAGAATTGATTCAACTGTAAAGCGGCCATCTCTCCAAAATAGATTCACAAGATTTTTTGAAAATCACAAATATCAAGAATCTTTTTGTTGTTTTTAACCATGTTTTAGATAATTTATCCCAATGAAAATATGGCATGCTTGCTGTAAACATTGCAGATCTCTATTATGAAAGTTATTTTATGAAGTTCTATTCCAAACTCACATCTGTGTCTGTACTGCAAAACTGAAGTTATTATTTAACTATGTAACAATATTTTAACTGTTATTTAGAGTTAAAGTGAGTCTGCCACAACACTTAAATGCACATGTGCAAGTCATTTAAGTCAGTACTAAACCAAATGTTAAACAGTGTCATTACAGCAGCCTGAGTTCAACCCTATGGTTAAATCGCTCTGTACTCTCAGGCGTCAGGACACATTTACTTTACTCCCAAAGGCTTTAGCGAGAAAACCCAAGCTTCCAGATATTTGTTTAAAAACCTAAAACTGCTACTTCCAGTACTAGAATTAACGTTCAACTTGCATGTATGTGTCGGACAAACGAGCACTCAGCACACAGTTATAATCCGTTAAAAGCTAATAAAGTGTGAGGTTTGACTGCGGGCGAGAGGGGCAGGGGTTGCTGCAGCAGGCTCGCTCTGATTGGCTGAGAGCTGATGAGGGAGTTGTCCTATCTTACAGCTGCGGTCCCAACAACAGCCGCGGGCTTAAAGGGTCATGGGTCAGACCCGGGGTCGCATCAATCATATCCAGGCGGTGAACACTACATGAGTTAATATAGGAGCTAATTTTTCTGGGCTTTCGGGCCGGTTTGTAAGCCTCACGGGTGAAACATGGGTCTTTGCAGCCTTTGAAAAGTGTAAAGTAATTAAAACTGACTGTACAGAGACACAGTTTTCTAAGTTAACAGCTTCAGCAGCCAAGCATTCGGCAATGTAAAGCCGAGCACCTGCACAGATTAGAAAAGCATACAGAAAGAGTTGATTGCATTTACTAGTGAGTGATCTCCATAGAAAAAATAATATCATAACATACATTTTCTCTCAATCCAAATACCAATGTTAATGTATTGATTAATAATAATGTCTATAAGAGGATTAAAGCAGCATAAGTCTAATTAAGAATGCTTTTGTAAATAATGCTTTCACTTGACTGAAAGCTCTTCAAAAACAGGTTTGTAATGGTCAGTGGGTGACTCAAGATGATGGATATATAGATAGAGAGATAGACTGACAGATGGATAGATAGATGTCAGATGCGACAATCGGACTGTTGTGATCTGGACCCCAGAACGCTTTTGAGAAAACGTGTTACACTTAAAATGTCTTTTATTGGATTGATTTAGCTGTGGAGCATATGTCTTTGTTTGATAATAATATTTATCATAACAAATGATCAAAATAATAGATTAAAAAACTTGTTTTACAAAAAATGATCTTACAATAACGAGAATTTGTACCACCAATGACTGAATTCCGACCCTCAACCTCTTGTCCAGGTTCGAATCTGGCCCTCGGGAAAAATAATTGCCCACCTCTGTACTATATTGTTTTTTACTTTTGACCATGATACAAACAGATGGAGATTCAGCCCTGTCAAATTGTCAATTATTTGGTTGAGGGCTTTGAATCGAAAGACTGACAATTCAGTCCTTGGTCAGGAAAAACATAGTTTGGAGAGGAAGTCAAACTTTGAAGCAGAATATTATTATGACTTCTTTGCTAATGTTCATATGAGCCATTTTTATTTAGTTTTTGAAGAGGTTTACAGAAATAGAATTGAAAATTGAGATTGATTTGGTTTTTGGTTTCATTTATTTATATAGCACATTTACAGACAGATGTGCCCCCACCGCCACCACCACCACCACTCAGTGATAGCAGCTGCCCTGGGGCTGAAGGTATTCGCCTAAACACCTGGCACCTCAACCTCCGACCAACACCAAGAGCTCCCTAACCTGCATGTTATTGGTTGGTGGGAAAACCAGAGCGCCTGGAGAAAACACGGGGAGAAACATGTAAACTCCACACAGAAAGGCCCAGGTCGAGAGGGAGTCAAACCCGCAACTTTCTTGCTTACCGTACCGCCAATCGATCAATATAAAGAAAAAAACATCATGATCATAGTTTGCCCAAGCCAGGAAATGTACATCACAGAGGTTTCTTGTTATTCTGTGTAAATAATAATCATAACAACCATTAAGCCTTCTGTAACATAACTATAGATTTATAAGTTTTCCTTTTCTTTTTCAGTTGTTCATGCATGGCCAGCTTCTTCTTTTCATCTAAAGCTAACATACAGCTCAGAACCAACCTCCAAGGTAAAAAAGTGAATGGATTTTCCAAAACGTCAATCTTGCATGTAATCCCTTAATGTCCCTGGGTGTCAAATTAGTCATATTTTGAACCCAGACGTTAAAGTGCCAATTCCAGACAAAAGCAAAAAGTCTTATTCAGAATTTCTTTTGAGCGCGGGACAGCTCCTCCATTTCATCACTTTCATGTGGTGTCCATCAGGGAGCTCATTAAGACACCACAGTTTCCAACCAAGAAAGAAAATCTCATGGATGAATATTTCTAAGTCAGTGCAACCTGTGTGATTCATGGGTTGTCCTCCACTTTCATACCTAACCTTAAGAACACCCCGAGGTTAGCGGGTTAATGCAATCCATGACTTCACGCAATTTAATCTGGCGCCGTGTAAAAATGATGAACTGGCTACTTTTGTTCTTTAATCCTGCTAAAATTCACATGAGCGAGTCAATTTTCTTTCAATAATTTAAACAGGGGGAGCAAAAATAGAAGGAGAGCAGACTTGAAAGCCCGAGGTGCAGAAGAAGTCTTAGGGGCAAATTGGGAACAAAACTATAAAACAGCGTCGTAACTATGAATAATGCTGAGAGGTGGGAGACATCTTATCGCTATTCCCCGGTGAGCGGCACGGACAACCACAATGAGTCAAAGGTTCAAGATGCATTTAAATAGTGTGATGTTGTGCTGTTATTATCACTTTGGTCTATAAAGCTATCACCACTGTTTAAGCTTTATCTCTTCAGCCGGGATATATGTTGGAGTTTGACGATGAAATGTTTATTCTGGCGCTAGAACGATGGATAATAGGGTTTGCCCTTGAGCGAGTGGGCTATCAGAGAAGCGCATAAAGACGTACAAAAGAAATAAACTGACAATAACAAAACAGCAGGTCAAATGGAGCTTGGATCGCAGGCTTTCTGGTATTAAACATGAAGATGAAGTGGCTCTTAAGGAAAGTGGAGTGAGAGGTGACTCCGCAGAAGATTATAGAGTATATTGTCATGAGAAAGAGCTATGTAATCAAAGCAGCAATATTACAGAGCCTTTGGTGATTTTACTCACATTACACTCTACTGTACTTACATGCAGCAACGTGTAATCATAAAATAGTGCTGGTTAGGTTTGAGCTACATGTGACACTTTAAGGTGAAGGTTTTGTTTCTTTATATTGTCCTCTGCATTTGACCCAACCCTCTGGAGCTGGGAAAACCTGTCAGGAGTAGCTAAAAACCACAGTGAAGCGGTGTACCAAGCCCCATTGATCAACTATGGCAGGCACTTTTGCTCATTGGCGATTGTTGCCATGTTGCCCATTAGCTTTAGCCTTTGGCTAGGTGCTTTACAGGCTATCGAACATGAGGAGTTGTGCTTCCTCCATGATTCTTTGAGAGACAAGCTCGAGCCGAGAGGAGCCAAATGAAGCTGAAAATATGAACCTGACCGTACTGACCAATTAGAGCGGGAGTTTGTAGAGTGTACAGTCGTAGCTAAAGTTTAAAAAGCCATTTTATACAAAACTAAAGACTTTTGAACCGGTATGGTGTAGAAGTTAAACCCCTCACTAGCATTTGTGACGTACCAAGCTTCCAGCGGTAAACAATTAATTAAGTTTAGGCCTATTTCGAAGGCTATGTTCGAGATTGGGGCTTGGATGAGGTTTAGCAAAAAAAAATAAATAAATATTTGAAAATAAAAAAATATTACTGATTTTCCTTCCCTAACTTTACACAAGGGGTTCCCATCCGACAGGGAGTCCAATCTCAACACGGAGTCCAATCTCGACAGGGAGTCCAATCTCGACAGAGAGTCAATCTCGACAGGAGTCCAATCTCGACGTCACACCAGAAAAAAGTTTATGTTGTGAATTTTAATGAGGTTAAAAATCTGACCATTCTTAAAGTTGTAGATGTGTTTCTGCTAAAGATGACCAGTCTGTTTTGCATTGCGCTCTATAGAAAAATAGCTTTCTAGCCTGAAGAGGGAATATCCTGCTGCGGTACCAATGGAGCGGCCACTGTTATAATAGTCTAAAAGTTAACCAGTTACATCTATGCTTCAGTACTTACTTAATAGTGAAAGTAATAATTTGACTGAGCTACTTTACTTGAACAGGTGAATTAGTACTTTTACTCATGAAGTCATGAAATGCAATACCATCTCTGCTTTTGTAGACTAAATAAAACTTCTCAGAATATGCATCATTTGTTCTTCCTCTACCACTCTGAATAGCCAAAACTCAATGCTGAGTGCACATAGTGACAGAAGGTCAGACAAAACGGCCGCCTCCCCTCTGTCCTGCTTCAGCTCGTGTGTTCAGATCCTCACTGTAAGCCCTGGATAATGGCCCAGGTCTTGGGTACATGGCCGTAGGCGTATCTTTAGAAGTGGATCTTGAGTAATGTAAACATTTGCAGATGGCAGCTCATGTGGTTTTGGTTCATACGTGGCTACAGTATGCTTTTCTATTAAAAGAACCATGTGTAAAAGTCATCCACTCTTTTACACATCTGAAAACCATTTGTGCTCTCTCGTTGAACCTTGTAAGTCATCACGTACATCACTTGAATAAGGCAAAGTACTAATAAATATGTTATTCTGAATCTTCAATACGGCATTTGATTGGATCATATCAAGCAATGTAAACCACTTAAACATTTGCCGTGCAGTCGCAATGAATAACCTCTTTCCATTGAGGAGGCATATCCAGAGTCTCGCTAGCTTGAAGTGGCAATATAAAAATAACAAACACAGACAGCCTCAAGTCCACAGGGACACAAAACGGTTACTGTAAAATGTTACAAGTAGTAGTATCACTGGGTTGATAGATACTTTCGAATGGGATACGAGACACACAGTTCTCCAGTGGTTTACCTCAGAGCGTTTGAATTACTTGCCCTGATGACATTGCTGCTTATTGTGTCAGATGTGATGTTGATAAATGTCAAATAAACTGTAAAGAATATAATGGGGCCGTCAGTCAGTCTATGAGGCTGCGGCTCTAGCAAAATGCTTCAGGCAGAACTGAGCAGGAGCAGCCAAAAAAAAAATCATGTCTTTATAAAATAATGTTGTTCTTTGACAAATCACAGGCAGCCAATCAAAAATGGATGTTTAGTGAGGATTCATTTAAGAAAAGAATATCTGAAAAATAGACCCATACAAAGACTGTGTCTTTGCAAATAATACAAAAACATGCATTAATATATTCTTTTCTTTATTAAACATCTGTAATAAAAACATCAGTAATACTAAAAATATTACTACTATTAGAAGAAGAAGAAGAAGAAGAAGAAGAAGAAGAAGAAGATGAAGTAGAAGACGTAGAAGTAGAAGAAGAAGAAGAGGATGAAGTAGAAGAAGTAGAAGAAGAAGAAGAAGAAGAAGAAGAAGAAGAAGAAGAAAAGGAGGAAGAAGAGGATGAAGTAAAAGACGAAGAAGAAGAAGATGAAGTAGAAGTAGAAGAAGAAGAAGAAAAAGAAGAAGAAGAGGATGAAGTAGAAGAAGAAGACAAAGAAGAGGATGAAGTAGAAGAAGTAGAAGTAAGAAGAAGAAGATCTGAACAAAAACTACAAAAGCATATACAAACACAAATGTAAAATTGAAATAAAGGCTGCATAATCCGCACTGACAATAGCAGATAAAAGGCTGCCACATCACCAAATATGACCAATATAAATGAACCACTGACATGGCTGTCCTTTTGGCCACAGACAACCTGAACTCCAGCCACCAAGACCGCTCACACGCACAGCCCTATGTGCTGTTTAAATGACATTAACCTTTTTAGTCAGGATTTCCAGGGCTTTTGAATGAGCCTGAGTTTGCATCACTAATTGACGCTTAGTAGAGGAAATGTGGTGTAAAATGACAAGATTATTAGATACAGAGAAGGGATGTAATGGGCTGCTAAAGTCACAAGCTGAGTAATAACTCCTAATGTGTACTTAGGCTTAAAAAAAATCATATCAATATTGTAAGGATGTTTTTCTGTCGGTTCCTTAGACCCATGCATTCTGTTCACCTTCAATATTGGACATTTCCATATTGTTGTTCACATAATGTCCTTTTCAAATAATTTTTTCCAAGTTAGGTATTGCTTCTTACTCATTGTATACACCTACTTTTTGTCATATTTACCTACACTACAGAATGACTTGTTTTGTTGTTCGCCTTTACAACAAGCATGTGTTCATGATACCATTAAAATGTATTATTTAATGTAATTTTTTTACTACTTGGGTCTAAAACCTAATTTTATTTACTTGACTTTTGTGTAAGGCAATAAATACAACTGCTATTACATACATTTATCAATTACAAATACACTTCTTAAACTTTAATAATTATTAGTACAAGAAAAAAAAAATGATCTATGGAAATGCAGGACCTAAGCTTGCATGTCTTGCTTGGGGAAATATATAAAAGACAATAGTGATGGTGCATTCTGGTGGTCTTTTTGATATTTCTTGACAATATTATCTAACTAACTATAATTTTGTTACAAGTTACAAAACGATCAATCAATATGACTATTTTTAATACAAATTTTACCAATACTGCAAGAAAAATAATGTTTAGACAAGCTAAAGTCTTGAATTCATTGATTCAGATGTCATTAATAGATTAAGATCTTTTCTTGATGCAGCATACATTTTTTTGTCTTACTTAGAGTTAACAGTGTGTTTTTTTGTTTCTTGTAACTCTCTGGAAGTGAAAAAACACTGCACAATCCAAAAGAAAAAATAAAATCATTCTTTAGAATATTCTTACTGGGGAAAAATATGTAAGTAAAACATAAAAAATGCAATATAAGCAGGTCCTCCTCTAGGTAAAATAATAGTTCATTTTGTGACCATAAAAGCCTGCTAACAATAAAGTAACACCCTTTTATTATCTATTGTGTGTCACAAAGACAAATAGAAAAACATACTTTTATTACATTTTTGGTCAAAAAGTTACACAGTGCACCTTAAGAAGATGTGTCTTCCTATTTTTAGTACACAAAATCTTGTGCCGTTGGCAGACAATTTCATTCAGTTAGTAAAATCTGCAAACTAAACAAATATATACATACATTTGAAGTAGGCCTAATTACCGTTTGTCTGATTAATGAAACATCTTTTCTCAGTGCTTTGGAGTCTGTGTACAGTAAGTTAGTGATATGATTACTAATTAGTTGATGATTATTGCTACGATGGATTTGTTGTGATTAATCAGTTAACTTGTCTCGTCTTACACAATTCTAGAACATGAAAACAATTCTTGTACATTATAGCCATAGTGTTGACCTTTGCTTTTAATCCAATAAGAATGTGACCTAACTCTCAGTTATTGAATGGTAACTATAATTGCCTAAATGTCACTACTGCAAACCATCTATTGTGAGTGCAATATGAAAAAAAATACAAACATCTGTGATCTTTTGCAGACAGAGACTGGGCTAAATCCATACTCGAGGTCATTCTGCCTTTACCATAAACATGCTAAATTCAATCTAGCTTGATACTATTTTAATAACGCAAGGAAACAAAAGGGAAAGGCTTGCGGCTTAAATAACGTTGTTTTTCTTCCATAGAGCCGCATATCGTATTTCTGAACTCCCGCCTTATCCTAATATCCCTCATTCCCTGCAGGAACACTTGTACGGGTCCGCTCATGTAACCGCTACCATATGTTCAGTAACCACATATTGTACATCAGATAAACCCTGAAACCAAAAAAGAAAAAAAAAAAAAAGACCAGGGCATCTGTCTCCTCCTTCAATTCTCACAATTATTATCAAATGAAAGATCAATGTGAAGTGGACAAGCCGGGCGCTGGACCTGACATAACACACTCTCGCGACTCTAAATCAATTAAGATGAAGTTCTGATAAAGATTTTTTGGGGCAGAAAGAGGTAAAGGGATAAAAAGTATCGCCGAAATGGAATGCACTTTCATCTACAGACACAAAGGATTGGAAGGAGCAGGATTCCCTTAAAAGAAATGGATTGTTTTTGTCTCGACTGCAATTTAATTCACTTGGAACATCAATCATAATTGCAGTGAAATGTAGCGGCCGTGTTTAAGACCTTTTCAATAATTTAGGCTCCTTTCTTCTTCCCGCTGTTTCCCTCTTCATGCAATATTACTGAAGCTAATGTTACACAATAAAATGACAAGGACTGATTACGACAGGCGCTGGCTTTATTGTTTTACATGGTACGCTGCGCAGAGACACGGGCCCACAGAGGAATGGGCTCCTGAAGATGTTCTATAATTCTGAAATGGGCCATGAAATACACAGGATTATTGGTGGTACAGAGAGGAGGCTAATCAGCGTGCCAAATGAAAGGGGAGGGAGCGGGGATGGAGGCCGCTGGAATGACTAACAATAATTGCAATTGAGGATAATTAAAGACATGTAATCTGGGATCAGCTAGGGCAATTCAATCAATTACACTGTTGCTTCACTTCTTCCATAACCGAGAATTGGCCCAAGTTCTCCAGGGTTTGTAACTTTTCTGATGGACGGCCAGTTTCGAGTATCGCTGTGCACGTAATGTTTCTGTTTGGAGAGAAGATGTGACACAGCCGAGCTAAGTTATTGGTCAGATTGTGGAGAGGCAACCCTTTTCACACTAAGAATGTTTTTTTTCCAAGGTATTTTTGATCACCTTTGAACAAAGGTATGCTGAATACAATTTATTGTCTAAATATTATACTGTGGAAAAATTCCAGTCAAAGTAATCCTCACTGGATAGCAATATACAAATGTCACATTACGATGTTTTTTAAATTTGGAGCTCACAATAGATATTTATCACAATATTACAGAGGGTCCATGATATTGAGATTATGCTAACAATAATAAACATTAAAGCAACCTTTTACAGTTATTCTTTTTTTTTTACCAATCAGAATCTGTTATATATCGATTATAAGATCTTTTTGGTATCACAATCTTATCAATATTGTTACATCCCTACAGCCTATTCCAACAACCTTTATTCCCCAAAGATCCGTAGAGGCAATGCTCATGAAAACTGGAGCCTGCTGTGCGCCTGTTGTTGTTGACAATTTGCTTCTGTATTTTTGGATGACTTTCTGATTTTCTAATGTTTCTGTGTATTGACCAAATGTTTCATTGTTTGATTGACTGACAATTGTGTTTGTGAAATCAATAATCATGTGAAGTCTTCCGAGATAACTGTTGTTGTGATTTTGGGCTGTAAATGAATATTGTTTAAATGCTGTTTATTTTTTTAATACAAATGTTTAATGGGTCCAGTCACCTTAGAAATCACCACTTTTTAAATTGGTCAAATATTTTTTGAAATACTTCATGGCAAAGTACAATGTTATTAATAGTAAAAACTGAATCTTGCCTCCAACCTGGCAACTAACCGTCTTGAATTCTACGAAACCCAACATTTACGACAACTGACATGAGCCCGCCTTGTACACACCCCCATGTGTATGTGTGATTCATCATGTGGCTTGTTATCATATACCAGTAGAGTCCTGGTTTGTGAGTGGTGAATCGGTTTGCTGTCGCTGCTGGATTGGACTGCCTGCTGCTTTGGTTGGTGTCTTGCTGCTCTGTCATGATTGTTCTTCTCCCTGTGCGTTTGATTTCATTACAACAAATTATACTGTTGGCCTCATTTTACATGTTAAGTTCTTTTGTTGTTGGTGTCCTGTAAGTTCACTGTGTGCACCAGACATATAATAACCAGCAGCTGTGTTCAGTTGCTACAACATAACAGAGCGACACCATATTCCTCCGGTAGATGTGACGCAAATCAACTGAACTCAATGGCTGAAGTTGCAACTCTATGGATAAAATGAGCTAAAACAAGCGATTTCAGCAAAACCATGAGCCAAACGGACTGATTTGTGTCTTATGAGGCTTTTTTAAACAACATTGGCAATGTGAGATTATATATTTCTCAAACTATATGTTCAGGGCTCTCAACTTTGATTTTGGCTTGGAGTGAGATTTTTGTGAGGGTGCAAATCATTCGTAGGTTCTGGGGTGGAGTGAGGCGCTGAAATCTACATGGAGAATTTATCAAGCAGTGACCTAATTGAAAGTCTGTTTTTTAGTGGTTGATGGGCATCAGACGTATTTCAGCAGTGTGGAAACCATGTCGTACATGGTGAAAAGAATGAGCGGAGGGTCTGGGGTCCTCCCCCAGAGATTTTTGAAAAAACAGACACATTTTGGTGCATTTGAGACATTTTACAGGCTTCAAGTGCTGAAAAAAGTGAGACTAAAATTGTCGTATTTCAATTACTCTGAGCTTATTTTATAAAAATAAAAAATTAAAACAGGTGGTCAACAACCAAGTGAATAAAAGATAAATGGCAATTAGGCCTTCTGTTCACGTGGCCCTGTGTGGTCGAGTCTGGGAGTTCCCCAGGAGATTTTGGTCAAAATAGATGTAGTTTCCTGCAATCTGGAGTGTTTTTAACTAACAAATCCTATTTTCTAGCAGGTTTACACTGGCATAAAGTCAGCTGTTTGTTAGAAAATTTCACCTTGAAATTTCTACTTTTAGGCCTTCACATGTCCAAATCCTGTGTCAATGGTTCACAGTGGAGTCCTAATACTCTTTGTTCTGTCCTGCTCAGTGAGAGACATGTCAGTGAGGGGGCTTCAGACTGCAGCTCCTGGTTTTGCAGATGGTTCAAACTCCAGTCTTGAGACTCCAGCCTCCAGCTCTACTCTGCTGCTTTAGATGATCCTCTGTCTGTGAGCTGCTGCTACTTCACAGTGGACAATGCACATAGGCTCCTCCAACAACAGTTCTGCCTAAACCTTTTGTGCAGACACTTCGTGGACTTATGTTTGTTATGTTGTTTTTTCTATTCAGGATATGGATCAGGATTTTGGATCTGCTGTGCATGCTCCATCACCATAATTTACTTTAACCTTCTAGAAGTGAAAAGTCATCCATACATTTCAGTAAAATTAGAAAGTAAGACCACAGTTTGAGACATTCTAAATGTTGATAAATACTTTTTATGGCATAATATGAAAAAAACAACACTTTTTTTTATCAAAACAAACATGCGTGGGCCCTCCTCCTCCCGGGCAAAATAACAGTCCATTTTGTGGCAATACAAGTCTGTTTTTTTTTTTTAATTATCTATTTGGTGTAACAAAGACATAAAAATGTCAGAAACATGAAAGTATTATAACATTGTAATATTAATTAGAAGTTTTTCATGTTAGCTGCTGAGCCCCCACACCCCCTTTAAAGGTCCTTAAATCCCTTTCAAACGGCCCTGCACTTCCCACCGGTCATTTACACAGTCAGCCTTTACGCAGCAGTGACAGTGGAGCTGGGGCTATAGAGGCTCTAAAACTCTACAGACTTTACAAACATGGATCAGGACGTCTGAACTCACACTTAGTATCTCTTTTACGTGTCCTGTGTCCTGGGACAGTGAATGAAATGTACTGCAGTGTCCAGGGCCTTAGTGGGACTCATTTTCAGCCAGGGAAAAATTTTAATGGACCAGCCCTCTGACAAATAAAAATGTAACCGTGTGGGCTCTAGCTGTTTTATCACCCTAGGCGAGATTTCAAATCATGCCCCTGAAAGATAACCACTCTAGACCTCAGCACCATTAGCCTGTAAATACAAATTTAAATCTAACAAGGTTCAGATGTAATTCAGGGGTGGTCTGGGGAATACTCCTACCTGGAGAATTTTTATAAAATCAATGCAATTTCCTGCATTTTGGTGAGTTTTAGATGTGATGATCCTATTGTGTGATGTCAATTTTATATAATTAAAAAGACATGAGTCAGTTAAATAAACAAAAATACAAATAGGGTCCCCCCATTGAGGCCAGATTTAGGGGGCCCAAGCCCCAAATGCCCTTAGCTCCGCCCCTGTAAAACTGGGCTTTAGGAGCGTCAGGCAGACTGACTCGACCTGACAGTACTGTCCTGAGTGATCAGAGCAGGGAAAACACGGGAGCTGCTGCTTTTATAAGGTTAGTGTCTGTTTTATGTCACATTCAGGGAAAAGTAAAAGTTGTAAAGAACTCTTCAAACATTTCCGCGGTGCGCCGTTTTGCGCGATTTTCACCGCTGTTATTTACACACGTTATCTTTCACTGTACATTTTGGGCCTTTTCTCCGTAAATATAAGGCTGATTTGCACAAGCTATGGATCACTATGAAGCTTCAGTTTCACAGAATATCACTGGAGTTCGAAATGCGTCTCAAAGAAACGATCTGTCTGTTAAATAGCTCTGATGTGACGCTGCCCTGACAGTCGCGCGCAACTTCCCGAGGGAGAGAGAGAGAGAGAGAGAGAGAGAGAGAGAGAGAGAGAGAGAGGAGAGAGGAGAGAGAGAGAGAGAAAGAAAGAGCGATTTTAAGACAGCGCATCTGAAGTTCAGATGCACTGCTCGGCCGTTCTAGGCTCTATACATTTGAGACTATTTAATTTTGGTTTAAAAAAAATTGTGTCTGATTTTTCAGCGTGAGAAATGCCAGGTGTGGCGTGAGAGCGTGTGAAGGAGGTGAATTGCGTGTGTCACACGGTCATTGCGTGAGAGTTGAGAGCCCTGTATATGTTCAATGGCTGGAAATGCTATAGGCTACAAACTCCACCAGTTGCTGATGCAACAGACGCGCCTCCACAGATGAAGCTATTAACTTTTATTTGGTGTTTTTTATGTAGGCTAATGCTGTTCTCACTAGTTACATGTAAAAGCGGACGTTTGGTGGTCACTAGAGTTTTAGAAAGATGCACAAGATCAGAAATCTCTTGTTGAAGTTTGCTAGCCGTTAGCAGTAGCATTTTATCTACAATAAAATACTTAAAAGTTTGCACACTCAATAACTTGTAACAAAGCTCTGACGACTGCTAAAGGTGGTCAGTAAGTTTAAAACACCGGACACTTTTTGGATCAGTAATTAAAAAAAGTCTTTTTTTGAAGGCTAATGCTAACATTGGAAAACAAAGAAGAGACCACTCCGGACTAGCTCAAATCTTACCAGACTAGCTCAGATGCTAAGTGTTCAATAGCATCAGAGTTAAACTGCGCATGTACTAATTATGGTGTGCACCGAGTCAGCTTGTTTATTTTTTGAAAAAGCTATATTTTACAGACATGTTCGTTTCCGGTTCAGTTCATTTTTAAGGGATTTTCACCAACTCGATGTAAAAGGAATAAATACTAAAAGATCAGGCAGTGAACAGTCATTTGTGAGTGATTTTCTCTGACAACATGACAAAGACTTTACAACTCAACAGAATACTTCACCAAAGATTTAGAGTGTGTTTAAAGGATGTGTTTGCTAATGCTAAAGCGTTACAATCTGACAATAAACAGCTTACATGTGCGCTGTCAATTGTTCTCCTACAGTGAGTTCATCTTTTTGCACTATTTTTAGCTTTGTAGTTCTTTGTTCCTGGCTGCCATGCATTTACTTAAGTAGAGATCACCGGTCCTCTTTCCACCTCTATTAGTCATCTTGCCAAATGAATGGCTCGCAGTGCTTTTCCCATTATGTGGCTGCCCGCTGAGAGGCTACCTGGTGTGAACACAGAGAGGCACGGAGCTGCAGCAGTGGCCAGTGGCTCCTGCTGGGCATCCCACTCGCAGCCGATAATTGGTATCGTGGTGTGCCAAAAAGAGACCCAAACACACAACCCTGGCATATGGTGCGTCTGATGGGCAAAACAGCGTGGCGACAAAGAGGTGTGTATATGAGGAAGCAAGAGTGTCTCCAAATAGCCCTAATATAAATATACCTGCACGTCACTTCTTGACTGACGTGAAGCACAACAGAGAACAGGAAAGATCTAAAGCAGAGCGGAGCAGGTTTGTTCATTTTGTCGCAACACTGCTTTCCATCAGTGTTTGCTAACAATGCCAAGTGTCAGAAAATCAAAAGACAGTTGAGCAGCCGAGCAAATAAGAAAGGAAATGTCACAGTAATAACAAAAGCATATATTGTGATCAGTTGTGTAAATAAAATCCTCCAAAAAATGTTGCCACAAAGACATGCTTAGTATTTAATAGGACCGTCTTTATCTTTGATAAAAGGACATTCACTGTGGGATTGTTTTAAGCTTCTACAATTTCAAGAGATGTATTTCCAGTGTTGGATATTCTTTACACCAGTTCTATTCAGCTTAAGGCCCAGGTGCCAAAATCGGCCCTCCAAAAATCTGATGGTGATTGCTAGTATTAAAAAAAATATATCTTTCTTTTGTAGATGCACTTCTGGCTTAATACTCTGAAAATAATGGCCAACTTAAATTTCCTAATGTGTCAATGTGTGTTAAAACTAGACAACAATTATCTATTTTTACTGTCTGGAAATAGGATTTACCAGCAGATCTAGTGTGTTTTTCTTGTTTCACTTTCACTTGAATTTTGGACTCATTTCCAGTGAGAAAATTTTGTATTTTAATTTTTTTTTTTTTTTTTTTTGGCAATACAATCCACTTTGCTCTATTCTGTTGGCAAATCTTGTTTGAAAACAATTCAAACTAACTTAAGCCTTTATTCAATCATTATCCAATTTAAGATTGTCACTTACAGTGTTGAATTCTGCTTTAGACATTGGTTAGTTCTGGTTTAGATCTGGTTTAATGTTAGATACTGCAGATTCAAATTTGGTGATGTTGAATGACACTGTGTAGAGCAATAAAAATAACTAATTATCACTATCTACTCCAGTGAATGTTTGGTGCAACCTCATGTCAAAAGTGGTGACGCATTGTGTAACTACCTGGCCTCAAAGTCATGGTTCTTAGTAAAATTCAGCCCTCTGGAAAGATAGGTTAAATAACCCTGCTTTACATCTTCAAAAGTTTGGTGAAGGATTTCACATACAAAAGATTTTGAATAGAATCAAGATCTGGAAAATGTGGCATCTATAAACTTTGTTGTTGCATGTTTTCTATCAGGTCAATGCAACATAAACCTGCTTGCCTCAAAATCTGGCATACAATGTAATATGCTCCTTCATCATCTTCTCATTTTTAGTCTTACAACATTTGTTGTGGTTGTAATGACTGCAGTGTGTTACACAAGTCTTGATGTAAAAAATGTGTCGTACACTGTTTATACTTATTTTTAACAACGATCTCACTGAAAATACCTATTTATAAGCAGACAGTCCACAACGTAGCGATAGAGAGCGTGATTACCTTTTTAAATAACTACCTGGCATAAGGCACTAAAGTTAGCATTTTAATTTTCACTGACCATGGACACCTCAGAACTGTAAGGAAGGAATACCAAAAAAATACTTGTCCCACAAAACTGTAATAGTAAAAATGCAGATTTGCCGTGGCCTTTGAGAAGACTGTGTAACAACAGTGAAAGTGATATGATCCGAGTCTTTGTTCCTCCGCTCGGGTCAGAGGAAACACAGAACACGAGCTGAATCAATGTGACAGGGTTAATGACTGTTTCTCTGCTCTAAAGTGCAACAAGAGCAGCTGGGCCTCGGGGAGAGTATGTGACACACACTCTCTGTCATATCCACACTGTCACACTCCACTTCCTCACCTCTCTTTGGCAACACCAGCTCCTTCAGCTGTGGGACTACTGCTGCTCTCCACCTGGAGCCTCAAGGGAACATGGCACCACCTACTTCAGATCCGTCTGGATGTAAATCTTAAATATACCATTACATGGTGCAGGTCTTTACACAAACATTGATAGATAAAAGCTTTAAATGAGTCTTTGTAGCTGATCTCTCTGGCCGCCATTATTTTGTCCAAAGAGCACGCTTTAAGTTTGTGTGTGAACAATCCACAAGCATGCAGACATGGTTATTGCGTTTTGAAAGAAACACCATAGCACAATGATATGCAATTACAAAAACTAATATCAAGTTTGATAAAATGTACTGATTACTTGCAAATGTTCCTTTCTCATAGAGGCAACTTTCATGTTAAAATTTACATTGTATATTTTATGTCAATGTCAAGTTTACAATTGTATACCCTTCAAACAACAGAGTGTGACAGCAGAGGTCAATGCATTATAGATTTACACAATAGTTTGTAAGTGAATTACCATCTCTTTGTTGTACAAAAATGTTGATGTAGTGCAGTTGCTGTCGGTGCCTTTCAGTCTGACCTTCCAGAAGATTCAAGTGACAGCAAGGACTTTCCTATCTGTTGGAGGGCTGCACATGTCAGGGCCACTGAAAATATATCACTGCTTGAAGCTGAGAAATAGGAGAAAAACTGAACCTGTTTCATTACATGCTGTCTGCAAATTGTAAAGGAAAAACCATGCTGACTGAATTATTGTCGAGGGCAGGCACTGGACGAGTCTCTACTCAGTGAGCCGCTGACCTCTTGATTTACACCTGTTTCCACAGGTCACAGGGGCTTTGTCACTGCAGCTCCAACTGTACAAGAACATCACACCACCAAGGACAGTGTGGTCCTCACTGGTCACACACAAATCCAAACAAATCAGCTCAGATCTGCCTCAGATTTACAGCCAGTGGACAGCAGACATGCCAGAGGACAAGGTAACACGGAGCAGGTACAAACTTCATCTACAATGTTTAGCTGAGTCTCTGTCTCTTTAGCATTCATTCATTTAGCAACCAACTCTGAGCAATGAGAATTTTTCCACTGATTACTTATTGTCTATGACAAACATTTTTGTTGATCTAAACCACAATACTGATATAAAACAACTACAGGTCTATTGACTGGTTTAAAACTGAAGGTGTGTTTTAGCAAAACATCATAACAATAAAGCACCGAGCCCACAAACTATGCTAATAGCCACACAAAGCTAGTTGAAGTTCACAATGAAGAGCTTTATTTGTGCAAATTAATATATTATTTGTGCAAATAAGAAAGAACAGACTTGAAGTAGCGCCTCAAATACAGGTCAATATAAATAACTCCATTATGCTCGAATCACAAACTCAACCTTGAGTGATCTAATGATGTGGGAAATCTATTAAAAATGGCTAAAAGCTCATCAAAGACGTAATATATCTCCTTCAACTCAGCGCACCTGCTATTTGATTCACTCCAAGTCAAAATGACCTGAGAGGCACTGCAGCCGAGGACTCACATGACAAATTATGAGGCAGCCTTTCCTCCAGATGTGACCAAGCTGTCCCACTTTCTGCCACATGCTCCAGAGCCCGTCCCGCCCGAGGATCTTCTCTCCACTGTTGCCTGCTTCTTCAGAGGGGAAGGGCAAAAGCAGCGGAGTGGACAGAGCAGCGGCACACTAGTCCCCAGCTGTGTCTTCTGCTTTCGGGGGGTGTCTTCAGTGCCATCTTGCTCCTGGCACCGCAGCATGGAGCCGTAGTTCGGTCCCTTGATCACTCTGGTGAGACCCTCATCTGTAACTGTGCAACTACGCTGGGCCAAAGAGACGACTGATGCCTGACAGCGAACAGGGAAGCAGGCCAGAGCAGGCTGATAATAGACAAAGAAAGTAGGCAAATTCAAACATGTCGCTTATTCACTTTTCACCTTTGCCTTTCAGACTACAAGCGTACATTACTTTGAAAGTCGTGTTGAAAAGTGTGGGTTTATATTCAGCATGTCTAGGTTGTTAATGCTCTGATCATTTAGCGACAAACAGACAGTCCTCATTTGAATAAAACCAAGAAAATCTATCAGTCTGTGCAAAGAACCAAGACTGACAAACCGCCAAAGCAAGCAGCTACTTCTCAAAGTATTCAAGTTTATGTGGTTCAAAACCTCTACATAACGGGTCATACAGTGGGAGCTTTTAGGGCCCCAAAATTGTTTCATAATAGTTTCTTGAAATTAGACATATTGACTCATCTTGACTGCGAAGAAGAACATTAAAAATAGCTTCTGGTCGTAAACATCTTGCTGCGTAATTATTGCAAATTACATGTCATCAAATGCTATTAAATGATTTTGAGAACATTTTGAACACTTTTGACTTTTACTTAGCCAGAAAAGTCCCTCTAAGAATCTCTTTTTTAGGCAAGTCCTGAAAAAGGAGAAGTGTCTATTGTACATATTTTTAGTGAAGGCTGGAAGTCAAACCCAGGATGTTCTTGCTTCTTCAATTATTTTTGGAAAACATTCTTTCACTCATCGACTGCGCTGGTCCAACGAAAAGACCTGTGTGAGATTTGTGTCACAGTTTTCAATGACAAAGCTGAACACTCTTTCCACCTGGACGACTGATGGACAAGCCTGGACTCATATTGCACAACCCACTAAATAATGGTCCTCCGCGGCTCGGGGAGAACTACAACAATACAGAAAATTATGATTCCAGTGGAGTCCTGTAGAATTATTGAAAGGTTGCTCTTAGTCAAATTAAGTACTGAAATGCCATGCAAGTGACTAAATGAAACACTTCTCCATGATTGTGCTCAAAACACAAAAACATGATGACGTGATTAAATTCTCTTTGTGGTCAAATCCTGGGGAAGTGATGGTCAAAAACACTTTTCGCTCCTTTACTTTATTAATCCTCCATTCCTCTATCTTTGCTCCTCTCCTGGTAATTTTGATTAGAACTTTGTGGGTCTGTTACAATAATGTTAAGTGTAATTTATTATATATTATGGTTGCATATTTTATAAAAAAATTTCATTTTAGGCACCATAAAAACTGACTCTTTTGGAATATCCCTTTAAAATGATTTAATAAAGGGAAACAAACTAGTTGAGGTAAGAGCAGCAGTGGTTGTTTGACAGAAAATTTGACAGAAATTTTATATTTCTAACTTTTCTAGGTAAGGTAATGTTTATCAAGGACAATGAATTACATTAAGCACAATGGCAGAGATGCTTGTACCAGATTGTAGCTTAGAGCTAATTTCCATCTGTAGTCCTGGGGAGGGGAGAGGGTAGGCACATTGGACATGTTTTTAGTAGTTTTTCAGGATGTCAAAAAGTCCCTCTTGGGTCAAACTGACTCAGGAAGACAACAGATGCTATAAGTTTTTATAGGCAATGCAATGTTTAACAAAACAAAAATCAAAACTGTGACAAAACACAGATAAACGATAACAGTATTATTCTTTATCAGGTAATACAGGAAAAAGATGACTGGGTCACCAATCTTAAAACTAAGATGTTTTAACTTCCAATGTATTTGAAGGTACAGAACAACCTGAAAACAACTACAAAACTAAACAGTTCAGGTTTTAATTCCTAGGACAATAACGAAGCTCAATGTAAATCACACTGTTAGCTTGTCAATACGAGTTAATACCTCCATCTTTGTCAAAGCTTGATCCCAGGTCATGTTCAATACTTGGATGGGAGACCACTGAAAAACCAGGTTCTACAGTGGGATATCTAAATTAGATCATTGTGTCCTTGGGCAAGACACTTAAATCAGCTCGCCTCAGTGTCTGCATACACTGGGAGACTCCGTCCTTGGTTGTAAAGCATTTTGAGCGCCTTAAAGCAGAACTTCAGCTCTTGTGTAATTAAACTAGCTAACTGAATCGTAACTCAACATTATTTATTTATTTTCTCAATTTTGCATAACTTTAAGATTAAAATAAGGCGACAGAAACACATTTTACACTGCTAAATAAAAAAATAAAAAATGGAAAGATAAATAAGTCCCCTACTGTTTAGTAAATCTGCATTTCTTAGATGTATGGTTGTAAGTAAAGTTTGAGGTGCTATGTTACATACTCTCTGCTCTGTCCTGGCACAGCCTACACCTTTGGGCTTTAGCTGATGTTATTCTGGTCCGTGCCTGGGACAGAGTAAGAGTAACAGTTTAAGGACGTGAGCCAAGCTGCAGGCAGGACCCTGTCATGGCCACCGCCCCCCTCTTTATCTCACTCTCACCTGGGTCCTGGACACTCTAATCCATCCCGCTCCGTGTGGTGGCTCTCCAAAGTGACATTCGATTAGTGGCCCATTTAGGAACAGCTCTAGCTTTAAGGCCTCTCTTTTACCCAAGTTGTCAGGGCCGGAGCAAGATGTCGTCCGGCAAAGTTTTAGTCCAGCGGAAAGGCAACTAACCGAAATGTTCAGGGCAGGTTTAGAGACTTAATCAAGGGCCAGTTTCACATGGACTGGAGAAGACTCTCTTAGTGCTATGTGTCTAGTCCAAAAGTAATAGTAAAAAGCAAATGTAATAATACATATTTTTAAGTGACAAAACAAACTACTCCTCCTGCTTACTTCACAATCTTAACAATTTCCCAAGTAAATGTGTCATAAGTCTCATGTACTTTAGAAAACCGTTTAATAATTAATGCTACTAAAGTATTTAAAATACCGGTAAAAATACAGTGATATTCCATGAAGCAATACATCACAATTTCAAACAATTTCGCCAAAAATAAAGCTATGAAAAATGTATTTTAAGTTAACATATTTTATCTTCAGTCTCTAGAGGAATCATCGGTCCCATGCTACAAAATGCAAGTTTTCATGGCCACATGGGGAGTGAAGAGCCCAATACAAGAAAGGCCTTAGAAATAAGATGTGGGAAAAAACTAAAAATGTTTTCCACAAACACTGCAGCTTTTGTTCTGAGTCTTAAAAGCAACATAAGACAACTCTATGGAGTTCATAAACACAAACAGATTTTCTCATGGTGATACATAAAAGTATCACTGATGATAAGCCTGTCACTGCTACGATGAATCTTAAACTGATACAGACAGACTTTTTTACACAACATTGACTTGAAAGAACTAATTTCATGTAAAGGGGTCACGAGAACCTCAAAAAGCTGAGGAGAGAAGAAATGCCTATCTAAGGATTAAAGCAACTACTTACTGAACATCAGCACATTGTTGGTTTCCAGTTAAAGATATTAAAATCAATACATTATTTTTCTTTTCAAAGCAAAGTAAGTTTCTCATGAATTAGCTGTTGCACTCAACAAAGATAATTTTCTGGACCAAGTAAAAATGAAGCAAATGGGACACAATATGTAACATTGCTGATGTGATAATCCTATTAATGTTATAAAATACAGTATCAAACTGGACTATTATAAGCCCTTGTTGTATTTAGTCCTAAAACTATAAATATATATTTTTTAGCATTTTTCTTTTTTTCCACCATTGCTACAGTTTGGAGATATTTCAATGATTTCTTGCTGCAAACTTTGGTTCGAGTCACATTTTAAAAAAAAATATGTCCAGAGTCATTTACAAATGTGCTGTCCTTATGCTGGAGCCCTTTTACTCCACCCTTTTTGACGCCTGCAAAACTGTAGAATATTTATTTTTCTAACTTTGTTTTGCATCTGTAGTCTATCTCTGGACTAAAAATACCAAATTTGAAAACAAAAATTCTCAAGGTTTTATTATTTTTACAGCCTTTTAAAAAAGCAGATTCCCAGAGGAGGTGAAAATGTGGCAAAAAATGGTCCATGTTTCATATAAAATGTGAATCTAAACTGGATTTGTTTGGACCTTTTATTACGGCCTTGGAATGGAAATGTCCTTGAAAAAAAACAGTCCGAACTTTGACTTTAATGAGATTGTAGTTTTTTATGCAGAAGCAGTTTGTAGTTTTTTTCTCCCTTGTTCTGTTGCCATCCTTGACTTGAAACTACTCTATAAAAGTGAAATAAAAAAATAAATAAAACAGTTTACTATCATTAAGTAAAAGGGCACTAAAAGGAGATTGGGAACTTTTTCTATGTATAGAAGAGTTAATGATTCAAAAACAGTCCAAAAGAACTTGTGCAATGTATTGGATTGAGTTATTGCATTATTTTCAGAGAATCAGTAATAAATAAATCCTTACAGATGTTTTTTGTCCTCCACTGGGGTGTACACAGACGCTCCCATTAAAGGCCACTGCTGAACAAGCTGATGCCACACTATTTCCTCTCAAAGCACAATAGATTTTCTTCAAAGAGGGGTTAATGCTTATGCTGGCTGCCTTTTCGACTCTTAACAACGCAATTAGTGTTCGGGAAAAGCACCTACAAATCACTTTCAATTGCACTAATTGATTTCAAGTCATTGTAATTATAACCATCAATTCAGAGTCACATCAGGCCAAGCAAGCTCCATCTCGAAGCGGCGTTAATGTAGTCAGATAGCAAGTCTATTTTGGCGTGTAGAGGGACCAATCTAAAATCTTCCTCCTCCTGCTCCGCGTTGGGTTAGTTTCTCACCAAATTTGCACAGATCTAATTTGACATATGCTCGCGTAATGGCCGTGCGTGAGAACAGGTGGGGCAGAAAAGATGGTGCGAACGGCCAAGCGACGCAGCGAGAGGCAGGAAGTACCGTCTGTCACTGTCTTGTGGAAGGAGGCCCGGGAGCACGCGCTGACTTGTGGGTCGCGGTGCGGAGAAGGTAGGATTAGTCCATCACAGTTCTTTAGCGCAGACAGGTTGAGTTTGCAGGCTCGGTTTGTATCATCGAGGTGTAAAAAAATGTCTTGCTACTGAAAAGATTCAACAAAACATAAATATTTTGACTTTTCTGGACTCCCAAAAGATATTCATTAATAGAGCAACACAACATTCTTTACTTTGCTGCTTGAAATAAGATCTAGAGGAATGCTCAAAATAAAAGTTTGGGATGTACGTTTCTCTAAGTTTCACATCTCACTATTTTTACATAGAAAAGAAGAACACACAAAAGAGACTTCAAGCTTGACTTGGAGATCTATAACTTGGGCTGACAATGCCTCAAAAAAAGTGTAAATTTCAAAAACAAGCAGCTTCTACTTCTTCATTTGGACCAGGATTAAATGTATATAAAAAAGTTGGATTTGGTAATTCATTGTGTATAGAAAGACTTCAGACTTGAAATTTGAGACTTGAAACTTGCAAAACAATGACTATCTTATTGCTGTTTTGAGGATAGCCCCAAAGCTATACTCTAACAGCATGGTTTAAAAAAAACATTCATTGCATTAGACTTGCATTAGAAAAGGCATATCTGTTGTGAGAGCCCAGGAGACTGGGGAAGCTTATCTTGCTAACCTCGACAAAGACTAACTGTCCAATAAAAAACATGCTACTGTAAAGCTGCTTTACTCACTGAAATGGAAAAGACATGCTCCAATCCGTTCTCCTCGTATGTAAAAAAAATAAAGTGACGAAACAATTGCCTCTTGCAGTTTGTAATATTAAGCAGTGGGCCCCAAGCACTATCCATTCAGAACCAGCAGTAAAATTTGATCTGAGGGTAAAGTATTAAGTATTCTTTATGCAGAGGAGGACCTGGAAGCAGCAGGGGAATTGATCTTTTCCTTCCTTGGGCAACACACGCCAGCTCTAATTGTCTGGCAGCCAGAAGAAGGCAGCTTTTGCAGAGAAAGAAGGAAAGAGAGAGAAGGCTGGTGCCCAGGGAGGCCTCGGCGAGCCTGGGTCCTGGTGGAGTGACAGGAGCTAACACACACTGATGCCCTGGCCCTGAATAATGCAAATCATGTCAGGCCCCACACCAACCACATAACAAGACTCAGGCGGCCACTCGGAGCATCATCTGTAACAGTGACAAATCCCAGCATGATGCAAATTAAAACAGTGAGGAGATGATTCGCGCTGCAGTGGCCCACCTCCAGTGAATTATGAACCAATAAATTAAACTTAACAGAAAGGGCTGCGAGCTACTGTTCTGATAGATGCATGCTGAGACACCTTTTAATTGGATTGTTGGGCCAACAGCAAACATTAGTGTATGCAATCCATCATGCAAAAATGATGTTTCAACAGCAAGTCCAGTTTGGGCTGACTGTGAAACGAGAATATAACTGTATTGAGACATGATCCAAAATCTGCTTTTCTGAATGTTTATTTATGCTATCTTCTTTCATCAGTAGTTCACTCAGATTTATATTTGGGATTCATTCATGCATGGTTGAGTAATTTTGTGTTGCAACTGATGCTGGAGTGGTAATAAAATTCCTGTTCTCATCCACTTGTCAAAAAAAAAAAAAAAAAAATCTATCATATTTCAGTAAACAAGTAAGTTAAAGTTGCTTGTTAAAGTTAAATGTCACAAACAGGAGTCGGGGTTTATCAGTTTTTGTACATCTATGGACCCATTTATATTCCAAAGCGGTTTTAGATCAACTTCAACTTTTATGAGACAGAAATACCCGAGCATGCCTTCAAACACAACATTTTCTAGGTAATGTTGCCTTAATTTTGTCAAGTTTTAAATCATATATTATAAAGTGAACAAAGACAACTTTAGGCAGATATCAATAAAATCCAAACTGGAATAATTTAAAATCAATTCAACTGCACTGACAACATTTGATCTAAAATATTAAAGAAAAAAAATACATTTTTACTTTTAATCACAAATTACAAATTCACAACACAAACCGTTAAGATAATGTCAATAAAATCTAACAACTGACTTTTAATCAGGTCAAACGCCTAAACATTACATGATAAAACAATTTGTTTTTGTATCTTTTTGACTTATGCATAATGTTTTTTTTTTAATTATCGAAACTTAAAATGTGGCAATATGTTACTGGCAAGTGATTACCTATAAGTTGGCTTTTGCAAACATTGTCAGGGTTTCCAGTGGTTCCATGTAATATCTCCATATTTATTACACAAGTTTCAATGTCTTGGCACAATTCTTTAATATTAAGAGCTTTTCCAGTCGTTTTTTTGCTTTGTACATTTCAGTCTTTGGAATAGACTGAACTAAACCCTTCAGAAACCCTGCAATTCTGACCTTCTTGGAGCCTTCCACTCTGCTGCTTGTTATTCATGCTGAGTGTGTGGATCCCTGCAGCAGGGTCCAGAGCTACATCTCAGTCTTGGTCACTTCAGAGGCCTTCAGCCCCAGGCCTCATTCATCACATCTGCTTGTGTCTGCGAGCGAAGGATCACAGAGGTTTTTTTTTCTGCAGACTTCGCATTTCGGGACGCCCCAAAGGGAAGAGGAGGAGACGGCAGTCATGATGGACGCACCGGTCAGGGCATGTGCTGCTGCAACATCGCCAGTCATCCACCCAGCTTTAGCCTTAGCTCTTCTGACAACGCCGCTTTGACACATACAGAGATGACCGCGTCGTGCCCATCTGGCTAGAGTCAGCAGCAGAGCAGTGCCACGGGGGCCAGTCACACTTTCCTCTCCAAGACTGATATATGTGTACCAGCAGCATTGTTCTTGCCAGGGAAAAAGATTAGCTTGGCTGTCGCTGTCAAATAAATATTGCGAGTGTAATACCATCTGGTGGAAAGGAAAACTTGCAGACATATTTTCTGTGCGGTGACAGATATGTCCAGGAGTCCCACCATTAGACTTTTGGATGTGATGCCTTACGATGTAGTTGTAGGTGATAGGTAAACATAACAAGATGATAGATTGTGCCGGACAGGGAGTTTGGTTCTCCCCTGAGGCGGATAGGAAACCCAAAACAGTGCTGTGACTCAGCTGAGGTCATTTTCACACCTCGGTCTGAGCGGACTGACCGGGTATGATAATGATGTGGGACTTGGCACTTGGTGGGACACTCAGGCGTTCACATATAGACTGCACACACACCCACATAGGCTCATTAAACCCTCACAGTAGAGTTTTCACTTCTGCCCACATTAACAGCTGAACTGCAGCCTTTGATAAAGCACTCTGCAAATATCACTAATTGGTTCTTATTGACCACTGAAGAAGCCATGTGATAGTGGAAGGTAACATTTATAGAGCGTCTCTATTTGATGCTTTTCACAGCTATTTTCTTAGTGTCTGATAGACAGATGTTTGGGTTGAAGCCTCGTGGGACATTCTCTTTAGGCGTATTAGCAAGGTTCAGGTTTGATGTTACATAAAGTTTAGGTCTGGGTCTTGGAGTTGGTTAAGATTAGGAGTAACATTTTGTTACAAATAATAACACATTTTTACATCCACCAAAGAAATGAACTGGGGCAGCGACACATATCACAGACACACAAAAAAAGAGATATTGTGTGGAATAGATTTCAGTGAGGTTGGGCTGAATGTACAGTAGATAAAACACAGAGACTAAAAGTTCTTAGTTCTGCTTTAAGAACAATTTCAAAGACGTGATTTTTTTGCATGATGTTTCAGCTGATCAGAAAAAAAATAAAATAAAAAAGTCCTAATGTTTTAGAACAGGGGTTCAGTGTTTTAGAACAGGGGTTCAGTGCAATCAAATTTATTAAATAGTAAGTTATAAATCTGTTAAAAAGAAAAAAATAAATACATTTTGGCTACAACAACAAAACCACCTCATCACCTCACGTGTAGTGCTTCAAACTATTGGTAATTACCATGGTAACACTGAGGAGAGGGCCTTAAGAAAGTCAGCTTTCCTTTGACTCTCATCAACAACAAACAAACTGCTGTAGGTTGGACAACAACACAGTATGAGTAGGTAGGATTCTGTGTCACTACCTGTGTCCTCCTGTTCCTCTCCGTTCTCCTCTATCTCATCCCTCTTTTGAGTGTGAGCGTTCAGCAGCCACGTTGCCGGGTAGGGCTGTGTGGCCACTGTGCGCTCCAGCGAGCCAACAGAGAATTGTTGCTGCTTTACATAAAACTAGTGCTCATAGACTGAGCTTGTAATTTGCGCTTGTTGTTCCTGCATATCGTGTTTGTAGCTCGCGATGAAAATTCGTATAAACAGGTGGGGCTTTGGGATGGACTTCCACAGTCTCATAGATCAACCAGTCAATCGCAATCGATGGGTTGGGCACCACTGCTGCAGAACATGCTCTTGATTAGAACATCTGACAGAAATTTGAATGACTTTGAATTAAAAGGGCAATTTTTACTGTTCTGAAAGTTTAAAAACGACTTGTTTGCAAGTGTGCCACTTCTGGGTTACAGGTGATAAAAATACTCTATAATCCATTAAAAATGTGCTCAAAGCTGCCATTACAATACACTGACAGGAACAACAAGTCACTCTCACAAAAATTACACTACAAGCTCCAACAGGTTTCTCATTAGACACATCATGGCTGTTATGTTTAGCAAAGCACTTCCACTTGTCGACATTGTCTGTCAATTATTCCAACAATGACACATTTGACCCCTGAAATAACCATAGCAATGACAAACTGTAGCCAGGGCAATAACATCGTCTGAAAGGAAAACTAATTATTCTTCTAATACTTTCGATGTGATCAGGGTGGCTCTGGAAATAATCTCCTGTTGAATTTCCATGCTGATAATTACAATAACATTAACCTTTGCCATGTCAATTTGAGCTCTCCGTAGCGATCTTCTGCAGGTCGCCAGCCTTTTTGCACTATTTTTGCCGCTCTTGTTTCGCGAGGGCACGAGAACACTGGCTAACAAGCACATGCTATTTAAGATGAATAAATGCATGGATTCGCATTTGCAGCCGGCTGGTACACATCCCCTTGTTACTCTTGTCAAATGAGGGGCTTCTGTCTGCATCTTTGGTAATTAGAATACCTCCATGGCAAGGAGAAATGACTCAATAATCCATTCATGTCTGCCACTTAATGACTGTCTGTTTGGCGCTCATGTTGTGCTATTTGGATGCCTCTAATGATGTGTGAGCAGACACTTGCAAAAATACACAAGACTGCTTTTGGCCCAGACACACACTCTATCGCAAATGAGCCGCTGCAACACAAATCCCAAAATTAATACGCCCATGACAGACAGTAAACACTCGATAAGGCAAATACAAGAAGATAGCACGGCGAAGTCATACTGAAGATGCGAGTACCATTTTATTTTGACAGATTTCTACAAGGATGTAGATGTAAATATTTTTCTGGGAGATTTCATTTCTGCTATCCAGTCCAACATACTGTAAAGGGCCTGATTTTCTCAAAATTTGTCCAACTACTTGATAGTAGTGATGGGTGGATACCACAATAGCACGCTTTACAGTTGACGTCACTAATTCAGACAAACAAACCAGCATGCATTTGTTTAGTACTGCGGCATCATTTTTTTAATATCACAGTTCAAATTTTTGCTCCAAGTACATACTTGCAGTAAATTGTTTGCGTAGCGTTGTCTACGATCTTGGTTGACTCCAAGTCACTGTCAAAGTAAAAAGAAGAAATGTAGGTGTTGCTACTTATCTTCTCCACATGCAACACAGTCTCACTAGATGGCGTACTTTTACCACGACACAAAAACAGCGTATTTTGACCCTGAGTTCACAGCTATTTTTAGTACTTATGTTACGCCGTGCATTTAGCACGATATGAAAAAGCGTAAAAATGACACGAGATTTCACAGCGTCAAAATAGGACGAGTTTTGGTTGCAGCACGTGGGGACGTTTTCTTCAGGTGAAACGGGTAAGTTCAGGCATAAAGTTACTAAAATTGGTAAGTTAGGTCTGGGGCTTGGGGCAGGTTAAGATTAGAATCAGGATTTCATTAATATTCATAAATAAGAACATGTCTTAACAACCACCATTGAAATGAATGGAGACTGTGTATTATTACGCAGGAGGCCGTGAACTCATGCTAATCATATAATTTACATATAGTGTAATGTCGTGGTAAATGTACGCTTTCTTGTGAGATTGGGCTCCCACACGATATCTCAAATCGAGTTATGTAGTCCCCAACAGCAGTGTTTTGTGCCTCCTTGTTTCATCATGATTTGGTTAATTGTGAAAATAATTTCGTTTTTGAACTACCTTTGCTCACATGCAACCACGCTGCGCTCGCATTTGTTTGTCCGCAGTTTGCACCCACAAGCTTTGTGGCGTGACGTCACGATCTATTTTTAGAAACTGGGGAAAGCGCTATTATGAGGTTTTTTTTTTTTTTCTTTGATACCGATACCTGTAAAACCTTATAGATGAAGGCATTTAAAAATATTTATGTATGAAACAATATCAAATAATCAATGACAAAACAAATCAGCAGAAAGTCTGAGTTTGTTGTAATTAACTAAATAATTGTAGGTGGAAAAGAAGAAAATGACAAATTTACAACTAAAAAGTTAGGCCCCTGCTTTAAAAGGCATTGCATTTAAATATTATCAGAATAATGGAGGATTTTCAGTGAAACAGTTTGTCTCAAATACAAAAAAAAGATTTGTAAATACATATCTTATGCTTCTTAATCTCAACATGAGCAACTTTGCTGTGGTCAAACTATTTGTATTTACATAATTTATTTGCCTCTTGTTTTTCTTTGACAGACATGCAAAGACACAGCAAAGCATCATTTCTTTGTGTTAGTTTCAAGCATTTTCAGGAACCATTAAAAGTGTATTAATTCTTAATTTGTTTGTTGTTTTGCAAAAATCACTAATGCTTATTATTGGTTAAGCAGAATTCATTATTCTGTGAGGCAACATTCATTATCACATTAATTCCTTGAAGCAATTAAATGAAACAAATGGACAAACTGAAAATACTGAAGAAGCATGAGAAGTATTTTATTCTGACATATTTGTACATAAGGGATCTATGCTCGTGAATAATCAACAAAATGTATTCTCAGGTTTAAAGATATACACTTTACACCTTAATCTCAATATAAACATTTAGTTTACCTGCTTATTGACTTTTTTCTTTGACAAGCATGTTCCTGCAATGACAACAGTGTTCCTTGGTAACAGTTTTCAGATATTTTCAGGAGCCATTAAGCGTGTTAATTCTAATGAGTTTATTGTTTTGCTAAAATCACTAATGCCAAATATTGAGCGGCAATATTCATATCCTGTTAATTCCTTTAAGCAAACAAATAGTGGCTAAAATGTCAAACTGCAAAATAGTGAACATGCCCATGAAGTAATTTATTTTAACAAGGATGGTATATTTAATTCAAATAATAATACAAAATTAGACAATGATAAGTCTGTAAAAATAGACCATTAGTTATAGCTAAAGTATGCATCTTGTTGCAAATAACTAACTTTTTGTCGTCATACAAGTGTAAACAAAGTAAAATATTTGATTTTAAGCTTTTTGCAACAGTTCACATGTTTTGCTCGTAACCGAATGCATCCACATAATTCATCATCACAATGCATTTTGATCAGATTTCCACAGATTTAGATGTCATCATGCTAACAATAAGATCAACTGTACTTGGATTTTTCTAAAAACACATTTTCTCTTAGATACTTCAACAATATACAGTATCTGTGCATTTTAATAATTTTCTATAAAAGTGGCTCTAGTGCCTTGATAATCTTTTGCAGTGTGTGGCCAACTTTTATTCATATTGTGCTCTTGTTTTTAGACAAACATGCTGCTCTCATAATAGCTACATAAATCTAAAATATTTTGCCAACAATTCTCAAACATTTTCAAGAGCCATTAAAAGTGTATTATTCATAATTACTTTAATGTTTTGCAAAAACCACTGGGGCAAAATATTGATAATGCAATGTGCCTTATCCCATTAATTCCTTTATTGGCAGTTACATAAACAATCCAGCAGTAAAAATCTAACCTTTTTGAAAAAGCACCCTTGTCTATCGACTGAGACGAACAATAGCTTTTGTTGAGTTTTATTTAAAACTGCAAGAAGTTGAATCATATTTACGTCAGCATTCAATATTTCAACAACCCACTTCCCATCGACAATCTGGACTGTCCCATGTAAGTCATTGGAGCATAAACTGAGGATATGTCTGTCATCGAGCTGAGCAAAACTGGAATGGCATCTGCTGTCATGTGAGAAATATAGGCCTAAACAGAGCGCAAGTTAAACCAGCAGAAAAATACAGCATGTGTCTCATTATCCATCAGGCAGGTAGAAAACGGCGGGTGTGAAGCGACAGGGAGAGGATGCACTTGTCAGAATTATCAATCACATCAGCACTGGACACAGTTGCTTGGCTCACCACGTGAAGTTATTACTTGCCAATCATACCGGGTTAGCTCGTGTGAGATGTTCATTCTTCAGCGCATCCAGCAATCTGCCATCGCTAAACGGAGAAGAGCTCTGCCTGTCTTTCATGTGTTCAGCTCTGCAGCTAGGCTCTTCTTCTTAGCACACTGTAATGAAGTCTGCGATTCGTTTGCATGAGCTGTCAATCACTCTGGAAATATACAGATCATGTCTACAAATACAAACGTAGAAGAGTTTGATGTGTGCGCTAAGCTTTGCAAAAAATAATACATAAGTAGAACAAAGAAGTGTGGTTTTCTCAACAACAGTTTACCGAAGACCATTGATCTGAACTGAGGAAAATAGACATTCCGTAATCTTTCCTGGTCGCTGAAGAATGTGATTATTACACTGTTTAAAATGAGCCCAGTAAAAGAGAAATCCTGTGACTCTTGATTGGTCTTTCCTATGAGAATTACCGAGTTTGCTTCCATCTTTATCACCTCTATCTGATGCCGCTGAAGCTTATTCTAGGCTACCCACTTGTTTAATTGTGCTGTCGAAAGTTGTTAGAACAACAAAGAAGACATTTGGAGAAGAAGGAATTAGTCGAGTGGGCAAGAGTGACTCTGAAATCCAATGCACTTCTCATTACAAGAAAATATGGCCGTGCACTTTAGACAGAATGTCACTTATGCAGCTGAGGAATATACATAAGTATTTATCACTGTGTCAGATCCGGCATGAAGAAATCAGCTCATTATGTGTGAGACTATTCACTATTCATTAGTGAAGTGGATGTTCTGGCCTTGTCTAACTATAAGCTTTACTTCGAAACTTAGTTGTGTCAATACATTGAAACGTGGAAAGCTATAGTATGTGCTTCCATTTTTCAGTAGCCTTTTATGAAAAGGTACCACTGTTTAGAATTCACAGTGTATTAACATTAAATCAATCATACTGTAAATATATCCATCTTGAAGTAGAAATCAAAGCTCATCAATGGAAGATCACTGTGGTTCTGGAAGTAAATTGCCCCATTGTAAAGTGCCAAAGGCTTTTTGAAAAATTGTTTTAGTCATGTTGTCCTAACTCAGATCCACAGTGCGGTTGTTTTGAGTCTAAAAAGCAGATCTATAATTGTGCGGTCACTGTTGAGCTCCATTAAAATGTTTTATATACTATATTTTAATCATTCATTACGCACTTGGAGCAGATTTACTGTTTCAGCCTGGGAAATATGGCTTGTTTGGGCTGAGTTGTAGCAATGTTTTATAGTCATTGAGACACGTAGGTTGTATGCCTTGTTACTTGAAATGTGTTCTGGGATTTTTTTACTTAAATTGTTGGTTGTATCACAGAAACAAGTTCGGGTTGAATCGGCTTGTTGACCTCATTAGTTTTTAACGCACAGTAAAATATATTTAACATACGGTATTTCAAACTCATGGCTCGGGAAGATTTCAGATTTCAGAGGCAGTTTTTACTATCAATAACATTGTACTTTGCTATGAAATATCTTTTTTTTAAGTTATTGAATTACTGCAGCCGACTAGACCCATTATTTTTTGTATTACAACAAAAACTTACATTTAAACAGTGTTTTTTGTCTGTTCTCCAATCTGATTGAAATAACAATGGCAGATAGGAAGCTTTGATGTCAAGTGAACCAAACCTAAGAATATTATATTGTTTCATGCACTGATGTTTAACTGACTCAATTTCCCATTCATTACACGACTAGTTCTATGTATGCATTAACACAAAGTATATATATATATTTTACCATAGTCTCATAAGTAATTTGCACCACCTTCAGCGTAATTGCGGTCTCCTGCGCAGAAAGCCACTTAACATAGCTAATATTTATAATTATAGAAATGTAGAGTGGCAAAAGCAGGAACCATTTGGAAACAGTTGACACATTACCAACACACTGCTTAAATGAATGCTACTTAAGATGGTAATGGGCAAGAAAAATACAGCATTTGCATAAATAGTAATCACATTAACATTTTCAATTTACATTAAAACTTAATCAGTGCCATGATTGTTTGATCTCTTGACAATACGCTAAATGGTTGTCTGTTTATGCGTCTGTGGTAATGTGTGGATACGCCGGTGTCTGAAGCCAGCGTTTTTAACTGTTCTGCATCCGTCTAAGAGCAGGCTAGATGTGCGTTTTAACAATACGCCCTCTGACTCTGCACCATTTGCATGTAGATGACTTTAATTATGAATAAAAGTCAAGTCACAGGATTAGATGTGATGGTGGAGAATTGATTGGGGAGCATGGATAATGAGAGAAAGCATTGCACTGTTTGTTATTACAGAGCTAAAGCAGCGTGGCAGTGGCTGTATGTTTAATGGGCAAACACACTGCTTGTGCATTGATGGAACATTGGACCAGTGTGATGGCACATGGGCTATGAAGTGGTTTTGTTTTCTGATTACAGTGGGTGTGCCATGATGGAGGGCAGAAGTGAGTCTACGTAGCATTTCAGGGTGCACAAAACTGACAAATTCTCACAATTTTTGGTTAAAGAAAGCAATGGATGCTTCTAGTGAATGTTCAGTACATTTATCAGTGGAAGTAGACGCACAAAGAAAAGTATGTGGAAAAGCCAATGAATGCAGCTGATCCATACCCTCTTCCTCCTGCTATGTTTGCCTGACTTTAGTCCTCATGATTTGTATTCTGTGGTAAACAGGTTTTGTCTCACACTGGAGCAGATTTTATAGCGAACAAGAAGTTGGTTATCAGTAATTTAGCTGTATATCATGTGAGGCTAGTGTTAGCCGCACATGATACTGTTTCAGATATTCATTGCATCTTTTTTTTTTTTTTCAAAAGTCATAATTTTTTTCTCCTTAGCACGGACTTACCTTGTTTAAAGTGTTCACTGCAAATCTGTAACAACTTAGAGGGATTCCAGTTCTTTCGATTTATTGCGGTCACCTACTGGCGTCTTTTATCTTCATCAAAATGTAAACAAAAAAGTTCCAGGCTTAAGATACAGTCATTTTACAATTGAAATCAATAAAAGTAACTTAGAAACAGGCAGGTTTTCAGCAAAGTTTCCATAGATGTAATTCATACAGATAGCGTTTTTGCCCTCCATCATGGAGAAGAAGGCATTTCCTTGATGAGTGTGATGAAAGGATCAATAGTCAAAGGACAACATTTCCAACCAGCACAAAGCCTCCTCCATTCGACAAAAGACTTGATTTTGGGGAGATGTAGGCCAACTTCATGGTTAGAATGTTTCATGAACTGCATGTCTATACCTTTCCATGTAATCATATATGTCAACGTCAAGGCCGGGGGCGGATGCGGCCCGCCACGTCATTTTATGCGGCCTCAAGTCTCATATGGTTTACTTAATTTATATTAACACAGATTAATCTGGTATTTTATCTAATGCAATGATTTGTCTGAACTTAAAGAGTAAGTCATTCTTCAGACTAATGCAGTTGTATATTCAGTAATTGTCACTTCAATATAAAATGCAATAATCAAATACAGAAACTATTATGGTATGTCAAAGATTAGTAAGGTGAATTTTAGTCACAGTCGCCTTCGAGGACAACCCCAATGTCAATGTGGCCCTTTGTCAAAATGAGTCGACACCCTGATGTAAATAGAACGTTACGTGATGCTGGCGTGTCTGTGACTTTAAAACTGGAATGTTCAACTATTTAATCATATTGTCATATAAAACATTTTACCTTTTAAAACTTCCAACTAGTGGTGCCAAAAGTGGTTTGTGAGAGCGAAGCATGAGTTTAAAAGACATAAATACTACTTTATTTTCACTGTTTGAATAGACACAGCAGTTTATAGTCATAGTCATAAAGATATTATTTTACTTAAAACTTTCATAAAGCAAATGGCACTAAAGCAGCATATCAGTAAGATACACAATGAATGAAACATTTGCTATCGTAATGCCACAAACAACAAACAAAGCATTAACATTCCCATGAAGACCAGCAGATATCCCTCAAGTTACACAGAGCACATTACAATTTATAAGTTTTCTGATTCTTTAGGTTGTGCTAAAACTTTTCAGAAAGATCCCAACACAACTGTTTCTTTTATAACTTCCCCCACAATAAGGCTCAAATGGCCAGTAACTGCTTTTGTTTATTGATGCTAATTCACAATTATGCACCAAGTAATTCATTATTGAAGGGTCAGAATATTCCCTTTTGGTCTAATTTAATTCATGATCGTGCCTATTCAGAGCTCATATTTTATACAATAGGGCTCCGTGGACTGAGTGTATACAGTACTGCCCCTGGTCATGTGGGGTGCAACTGTAGCTCCAAAGCACACTGCAGTATCTTTTTCATGTATGCCCTGGCGGGTTTTTTTACAAACAACCTCTTAATTATGCAGCGCTATGAGCAAAAAAACACGACCTGGCTGAAGCTGACAACACAGTGTGCGCCAAACAAAGCCTTTTGAAGTTTGCCATTGGAGCTGGAGGAAGGGAGGACGCCGCTGAAAGCCCGAACACACTGCAATTTGTATCTAAACTCACAGCTAGGTGGACCGGCCTAACAAGAAGTGAATATATAAAAGAAGTTGGCGTTTTAAGCTTGTTACTGCGCTGTTTCTCCAGTCTGTAGCGAGGGCCACTGTAGGGTGATACAAAGCTCCAGATAACAACAGTAGGGTACACGCAGTGCGAGGGGAAAATGAGCTCTGAAATAAACATAGTCTGATGTCTTCACTGAGCCAGAGAAGCGGCTCTAAACAAGATGTGCTGCATGTATTGTCATGATGCTGAGAAAGTAGATTATTATAGTAATGTTTCACAGTTTAAAAGAAGCTACAACAGTGATTTTCAGCCTTTTTTGAAACACTGTACACTATACTGGTTGAAATTATGTGGCCATACCTATTGTCAAAGCTGAATTCTGTCTGATCTCAGAAGCTAAGCAAGTTAGGGCCTGGTTAGTACTTGGATGGGAGACCGCTGGAACACCAGGTGCCACAGTGGGACGACAAAAGTGGAATGTCGTTGTGTCCTTGGGCAAGACACTTAACCCACATTGCCTCAGTGTCTGCGTACCCTGGGTGAATATATCCCTGATTGTAAAAGGCGCTTTGAGTGTCTTGTAAACTGGAAAAGCGCATTTACCATTTACCATTATTCTGTGGCACATGCGATGCAAAATACTTTCAAATAAAAGCACTGTCCCTAAGCAAATCAATTTAAAAACACATTTTCCACATGTTTGGCCCACTTACCTATAGATTGTAAGCCACCAGGTTGATGTTAGAAGCGATTTTTACAGTGCTCTATAAGTAGACATGGATAGGTGTTTTATCCAAATAAATATTTGTCCAATAATCTACAATATACCTATACAATTTACAGATTTGAAATCATTTCTTGTAAAATTAAAGGGACCTTTAAACCAAAAGTGGTATTTAATCTTACAAATGTTTTCCATGTCACTGTGAATGGCTTTTAAAACGTAGCTACTCCAAAACATACCGGGGCAAACTACAGCCCGAAGCCCCTGGTACATAATTGTTTCTCTTTGTATATTTTTTTTTATTCAACTGACTTGACTATGGCATATGTGTCTTTGCTTGTCATTATCAAGTTGTCACACAGTTGGAACTAGTAATCAAGGTATCAGAACAAATGGTCAAAACAATGAATTAAACAATGATAATTGTTACACCAATGACTGTGGTCCAGCTCCTCCACAAATTGTCTGGGTTTGAATATGGAACGTGGGAAAAAAAAAGCCCACTGTGCTCTAAAATGATAAAGTATAACATATGAATCTGACAATTTTTCAAGGCAAACCAAACAATATCTCAAGGCACACTAGTTGCATTTATTACTGAAGAAAATATTACCAAAAGGATCATAAGCACATAATTCAAGCAAGACTAAGCTAAAACTGTTTTGCAGTTGGTTTCTAATAAAAGAGAAAAAACAACAACTTTCACAACAAGAGCAGACACAAAACTCACACTCAAACAGTTAGTGCTGTTTACAGCCAAAAAACTATGATTTGCTAAAATGGGAATCAGAACTGCTGGATGAAGCATGACATCATTCCAGAGCTTCCTGCTGTCCAAAGACGATCCTAAAAGTGGAGAGCTGCTCTTGTGATCTATGATGCTTTCCAGTTATCCTCAGAGCTAAGATTTTCTAGGAGTTCTAACTTGTAAAATAACAATGGAACACTATTTCATCTTCCTCAAAACATCAAGAAAACGTCATAGCCTGAGGTAGAAAATTAAATGTAGCTGTGACTTCTGTTTGTTAAAAGATGAACAGCAGTATGTCGTGCTTTTTACCTTTAGAATGTTCTCCTGCTCCAAACATATCATAAAATATAACAACTCACTCTCAAGCTGTATATTCCTATGTTTTATTACTTTACCAAGTTGTTATTGCTGTTGACAACTTCACTGCAGTATCCAAGTTCTGACCTACAAGAACAATGGTGAGACTAGACCTAGTGTTGTTCAGGTTTGTGTTCAATAAAAAAAATAGATTTTGATTTACTTTGTTACTCTGAAATCAGTGGTATTGGTTCAGTCGTTTTGCCTTATTCAATGCCAGAAGGGTTTAAACAATAAAAGAAAAAATTCTAAAGCAAATTTGATACTTTAAGTCTAAGGACAAGTTAGATTTTTCCAGTCAGGCGCTGTTTTTGTCGGTGCATTGTTTGCTTGTGTTGCAGGCGTGAGCTCTCTGACCCACAGCAGTGTAAGTCCATGTCAGTCCGTGTACAAGGAGGTTTTTTTGCCCTCCTGCTGCACATTTCTGACCCTCCTCAGCCACTGGGCGGTGCGAGGCTCATTTTTCTCTGTCTATAACTGGGCCGCGGCATCATCACTGGGGCCTGATTGTGCTTTGATTGTTTCCAGCCCACTTCAGGGGCGGACGCTGTGGCTGCCTGTCCTAGTGGACTGAATCAGGACATAATGGGTTCATTAAAAAACGGCCAGGACCACTGGCATTGGGAGGGATGATTAGTGAGATAAGCGGGGGATATGAGCTTAATGGAACAAGAGGTGCTGCGCAAAGATTAAAAGCCCTTTCCACATCACTGCCATTTTCCCTCCAATTCAGCAAATCGCCTAATTGAAATTCTTTTAATTTTCATTTTAATTTTCTTCTCCAAACCCCTCCTGGATTTGCAACACTATGATGAATGGCAGACAGAGGGAGTTTTATTACACTTAACTTTGCACTGTGTCAGCTCATAGGCACTTCTCTCTCTTTTATATGATTTCTGAACATTTGACTTCATGAGGTAAAGGTTGTGGTAAGGTAAACGTTTAAATAAATGGAAGCAATAGTTACGAGTTACAAATACATTAAAAAGAATCAATTAGAACACAAAGAATAAAGAATATGGCATCAGTCAGACTTTGTGATGTAGAAACACAGAAAGAGGAGGTGGGTTTTTGACTGCTGAAGCCCTTTGTTGTATGAACCCTGTCAACAGCAGAGAGAGAGAGAGAGACAGAGAGAGAGAGAGACAGAGAGGGAGAGAGAGAGAGAGAGGACGAGAGTGACTAAAACAGAGAGGCAGAGAGGATAGAAAGTCAGAGAGATATAGCAAGAGAAAGTCCTAGAGAAAGAGACAGACACAGAGAGAAAAGACAAAGAAAGACGAGAGAGAGAGAGAGAGAGAGAGAGAGAGAGAGAAGAAGGGAAAGAAGAAACAGACATACAGAGAGAGAAAGGGCAAAAAAAGACAAGAGAGTGACAAAGTGAGGGAGAGAGAGAGAGAAAGAGACTAAAAAAGAGAAACAGAGGATACGAAATTGAGAGATAGAGAAAGTCCTAAAGAGAAAGAGACAGAGAGAGAAAGAAAAGACAAAGAAAGACAAGAGAGCGAGAGGAAGATGGAGAAAGAGAGAGAACTAAAGAAAGAGAGGGAGAGAAAGAAAGAAAGAAAAAAAAGAGAGAGAGAGAGAATGAAAAAAGACAAAGAGAGGAAGAGAGGGATAGAGAGAGAGAAAGAGACAGGCAGAATGAAAAACAGACAAAGAGAAAGAGAGAAAAGAGGGATAAAGGAGATAGAGATATAAGAGAGAGGGGGTAGAGATAGAGAGAAAGTGAGGGAGAGATGGAGAAAAAGAGAGAGAAAGAAAGTGAGGGAGAGAAAAAAAGAGAGGAAGAGAGAAACTAAAAACAGAGAGAAAGAGAGAAAGTGAGAGAGATAGCAAGAAAATGTCCTAGAGAGAAACAGACAGCTAGAGAGAGAGAGAGAGAGAAGACAAAGAAGATGAGAGAGAGGAGAAGACAAATAAAGATATGAGAGAGAGAGAGCGAGAGAAAGAAACTAAAAACACAAAGAGAAAGAGATCATGAGAGAGAGAGATAGAGATAGCGAGAGAAAGTCCTAGAGAGAACCAGACAGACAGATACATAGAGAGAGAGAGAGAGAGAGAGAGAGAGAGAGAATAGCAGCAGCAAAAAAGAATTGGACGAAAAGCATTACTAAGTCTACACTGTCAGAAAAAAATAACCTCTTCTATGATCCATCCCACTCAGACTCACCATGCGAACACAAACTCCTCCAACGTTCCCCTGTTGCCTTTATGTACTATCACAGCAAAGAGAAACGCATGAAAGCCTTGTAATGTAATATGGTAAACATCCAGCAGGTGCAGACATGTCATCTCTGAAAGCAGCTCTTTATAAGCTCCATTAAGAATGTGTCTGGTCCACGCGCTCCCATTGAAGCTTCTGTCAGCGCCTCTTTACACCCGCCACGTCTGAGGCTCCAGTCTGGTTTTTGGAGGGACCGTGATAGCGCAGAGGATGAGTCTGGGGTCGCACCGGGTCACGCAGAAAAAAAAACTCAAAACTGCACAAAAGCGCAAAGCACCTTCAATCTGGCTGTCAGGAGGAGGATGAAAAGACCTCGCTTAATGCCGTTCCGTTTGCCTTTGCTGCAATTATCGGGTAATTATTTCGGATTGTGGCATTTAAACAGGCTTTGGGTAAATGGCTGATGTGATGGTGGTTCTTAATAAACATGTGAGTGTCACAGCGGAGTGGGCTAAAATGTGATCATAAAGAACAGGGTTAGACGAGGTCAGAGTTATACCGTAAGATTTGCTAAGGACGTACAGAAGATACACCTACTTTTTGCAAAAATTATTGAACTAAACAGTGAACTTTAGACTACTATTTCACTATATTAAGTCTCGGATTATAAATTGTGCTATACAAATAAATTTGCCTTGCCTTGCCTGGGATAAGTTTTTAGTTTATCAAAGTTCAAATATGCTCAAATTTAAGTAATGTTTTTCAAAGCCTTACCCCAGTCGTACACTGCGTCCAGTTTGGTGCAAGGTGGGACTCACACGATTCTTGTAAGACTTAGAAAGTGCTTAAACCAAAGCGCCCTTGTACACAGACCTCGGTGCAGTGCTAGCGAACATCAGATAGTTGCGTGAGTGTGCGGAAAGAATCTGTAGAGAGTCTAGTTTTGTTGGAGGTCGCAGTGGTCTGATGCAACATATTACAAGGATTCTTGCGGTAACTCCAAATTAAATTAACTGGCTCGAATTCATGAATTAGTCATTACTGGAGCTTCAAGATATGATACACGTAAAACGTTGTTTAAGTGGTTGTCATGTTTTAATTGACGTACTTGGTGAGAGCATTGAAGCATATTACGCAGCTTCATGGTTATATTTGTTACTCTTGTTAGCTCTTTGTTACAGGTTATTTCATTATTGTGTGTTCTCATGCCTGGCCGCTAGGGGGCAATGCCACTCTTGTTGCACATGTTACAGGCCGAAGTAGTGGCTGTTGTTGTGGTGAACTTTGAACATGGCGTTTGCTGAATAAACCTACGAAACCTAAACGTGGAGTTATTTTTGACTAACATTGGTAGCAGAGGATGGTTAGTAACTACAAAATTCCGCCTCTGTTTGAAGAAGGAAAGCCTATGAAAGCTGGAAAAATGAAGTCGGCATGTGGAGCAGAGTTACCGACTTGGAAGAAAAAAAACAAGCCCTTGCTGTTGCTTTGGCGCTATCGGGCAGGGTCGGGAGACGGCGATGGAAATTCCGGTAGATGACTTAAATAAAGACACTGGCATGGCCACACTACTTGCTAAACTTGATGATTTGTTTCTAAAAAGAAGTGAGAGACATGGCTGAAAACTTTAATATTGAAGTAAAGACACACCTGCATACAGCCCCTGGAGTAATGGACTATTAGAACGCCACAAACCAAACTTTGACGGAGATCATACTCAAAGTAAAAACTAGTGTTGGATGTGACTGGAGGCACCGCCATGGACTGGGCTCTCATGGCTAAGAACTGTATGCAAAGTGTCCACGGTTACAGTCCACATCAGCTCGTGTTTGGGCAAAATCCGAACCTGCCTTCTGTGGCTGATTGACGAAGCAACCTGCTTTAGAGGCGCACTACCAGAAGTGAATGGGTTGCCAAACACATTTCAGCTCTGCACACTGCAAGGAAGGCCTTTACAGAAGCTGAATGTTCCGGGAACGAAATTCGGAGAGCACTAAAGAAAACAGCTGCGTCACAATGATGAAAAGTATGAACTTGGGGACAAAGTGTTTTACAAACGTGTGGACTGTCCAAAGTGGAAAGGGCCAGGGATAGTCATTGGCCAGGGACGGTGCAGTTGTTTTTGTTAGACATGGAGGCACCTGTGTCAGAGTTCATCAACTTAGGCTCAGAAAAGTCTTTCAGGACCAAGATGAGGAACCTTCAATTAACTGTGACCAAGACAAACATGATGAAACACACTCATATGACTTAATCGAGGAAACAGATGAAACCAATGCTGAAATCAATGAGAATGGTCCACTGCCTGCTCCTGAAAATGCAGAGGTAGAGAGACTGGATACTGAAAAAATGAACATAAAAGCTGGTCAAATTGTGACATTCAGAAACACAGAGAGTGGTGCGTCACAAACAGCTAAAGTTGTAGGGCGAGCTGGAAAGGCCACAGGAAAATACAAGAACTGGTATAACTTGGAGTTTCTCGAGCCTGCTGAGGTGGCAGGCAATAATGAAGCAGTTGATCTGTCGGAGATGGAAGATCTTCAGGTCCAGGTTCAAGCTCCTGGTACAGACACATGTGAGGATGTTTTTGTGACCAAGGACTTGTCGTTTGATGAAGCCAAAACTGGTGAAATA